>NIVC01003501.1:0-65622 GCA_002269645.1 Macrostomum lignano
CAGTTGGGCCGCAGGCAGTGGAAGTGGGTGGTTCTCTCCTTCTGGTACTGGCAGGTCGAGTCGGACACTCCTCAGTAGCGCGGAAACCGCTGAAAACCCTGGCGAATAATTGCCGCATCTTTGCGGTGATAATTGGCGTGGATCTGCACATCAGAGGTGCTGATGTACACCTTGGCGCAGCCCCGGTGGGCGCAGTGGTAGTGCGTCTGGCGGCCGTTGAAGCTGCAGGTGGAGCTGCCGCACTGGTCAGCTGGGGAGTAGCGCAGAAAGCCCAAGGCCAGCGACTCCGCCGCTTCTTGTGCCATTTCACGTGCCGGATCATCTCCTCGCGCCGGCCGAGTGGCCGTCGACAGTCGCCGCAGTGGTAGTGCTCGCGGACGCAGGCGCTGCGGCAGCCCGGATCGCCGCAGTTCTCGAAGCCAAGTAGCGTCGGATGTAGGACTCCGGCCGCTGCGGCGGCGGCGGCTGCAGCTGCGGCAGCAGAGGCTGCTGCTGTTGATGAGGCTGCGGCTCATTGGTAGAGGCTTCTGCGGCTTCCAGAGTCTGCGCCAGTTTGCCTGCGCGTAGATCGGTTTGATTTGGAGCTGCACTGAGGTGCTTATGATAAGTCTGCAATTACTGTATCTCACAAATTCAATCATACTACTGTCAGTACTGAGTAGCATTTTTCATAGCCATGGACACTTTAGGAAGGTTTGGGGTTAAGCGAATTTTTTTGTTGCTTACTGATGAAGACTAGGGGCTATTCGGGGAGACTGCGGTTACTCAGGGAAGACTGTGGTTACTCAGGGGGAGACTAAGGGGGACTGTGGGTTACTCAGGGGGAGACTAAGGGGGAGACTGTGGGTTACTCAGGGGGAGACTGTGGGTTACTCAGGGGGAGACTGTGTGGGTTACTCAGGGGGAGACCGTGGGTTACTCAGGGGGAGACTGTGGTTCTCAGGAGGTTACTCAGGGGGAGACTGTGGGTTACTCAGGGGAAGACTAAGGGGGAGACTGTGGGTTACTCAGGGGGAGACTGTGGGTTACTCAGGGGGAGACTGTGTGGGTTACTCAGGGGGAGACTGTGTGGGTTACTCAGGGGGAGACTGTGGGTTACTCAGGGGGAGACTGTGTGGGTTACTCAGGGGGAGACTGTGTGGGTTACTCAGGGGGAGACTGTGGGTTACTCAGGGGGAGACTGTGGGTTACTCAGGGGGAGATCAGGGGGAGACTGTGGGTTACTCAGGGGGAGACTAAGGGGGAGACTGTGGGTTACTCAGGGGGAGACTGTGTGGGTTACTCAGGGGGAGACTGTGGGTTACTCAGAGGAAGACTGTGGGTTACTCAGGGGGAGACTAAGTGTGGGTTACTCAGGGGGAGACTGTGGGTTACTCAGGGGGAGACTGTGTGGGTTACTCAGGGGGAGACTGTGTGGGTTACTCAGGGGGAGACTGTGGGTTACTCAGGGGAAGACTGTGGGTTACTCAGAGGGAGACTAAGGGGGAGACTGTGGGTTACTCAGGGGGAGACTGTGGGTTACTCAGGGGGAGACTGTGTGGGTTACTCAGGGGGAGACCGTGGGTTACTCAGGGGGAGACTGTGGGTTACTCAGGAGGTTACTCAGGGGGAGACTGTGGGTTACTCAGGAGGTTACTCAGGGGGAGACTGTGGGTTACTCAGGGGAAGACTAAGGGGGAGACTGTGGGTTACTCAGGGGAGACTGTGTTACTCAGGGGGAGACTGTGTGGGTTACTCAGGGGGAGACTGTGGGTTACTCAGGGGGAGACTGTGTGGGTTACTCAGGGGGAGACTGTGTGGGTTACTCAGGGGGAGACTGTGGGTTACTCAGGGGGAGACTGTGGGTTACTCAGGGAGAGACTGTGGGTTACTCAGGGGGAGACCGTGGGTTACTCAGGGGGAGACTGTGGGTTACTCAGGAAGAGACTGTGGGTTACTCAGTAGGCTACTCAAGGAAGCAGTAGACTGCTCGGGAAGGCTTTAGACTCAGGGGCCTTTGGATTGCAAGTTTATGGCACTTCCTCAATTGCTTTTATAGCCATCCTAGCAGTCTACCACCCAGTCAAAGCATCCGTGTGTACCTTTGAAGAGGGACGGCTTGTTCAAGCACAGACCATCGAACTCTCCATTTGGTGCCGTGGTAGAGGGCGCTGCAATGAGCCGCACAGGGGTTTGGATACTAAATGGAATTAAATAAAACAGTTTACAATGTGCCACATGCCTGACAAACTTTGTACGAATTCTGTGGGTAGTTGAGCAGTTTTCCACAATATTTTTCGCGACTGCAATAACAAAAGAAGACTGCAAAAAGCTTTCAATTAGTGAAGTTTTTCTTCGTTTCAACTGGTTTTCTCTCTCTCTCTCTCTCTCTTCTCTCTCTCTCTCTCTCTCTCTCTCTCTCTCTCTCTCTCTCTCTCTCTCTCTCTCTCTCTCTCTCCTCTCTCTCTCTCTCTCTCTCTCGGTCTGGTCGAGTCTAGCTCAGTTGCCATGGTTACAGCTCTTCTCTCGGCCTCTTGTGCTTAACGTAAAAAATAGAATACGAGCCACATTTATAATATCATTTAGGAGACTTGGAAATGAAACTGCAATTTATTTGCTTATTTTGCTCATTTTATGGCCCACGGCGGCTGCAGCGGGCTGCCTAGAGATGGGCTTGAGGCAGCAATGAATCGTTGCACCCAATTTTGAGCCTAATCGTATTAACACAGGAAATAAATTCTATTACATAATTGCTAATTTAACAAGCTAATTTAATATGCAATCAGACAAGTCAATATTGTTTTAGATCTATTGATAAATATATTAACTTTTCAATTTGGCAGCGTGTCGATATTTACTTTTGTCTCACTTTCGAAACGAATTAGTACTTAATGCCCTCAAACCTCATATCCCCTCAAACCTCACGTCCCCAAACCTCATATCCCCAAGCCTCATATCCCCAAACCTTATATCCCCTCAAACCTCATATCCCCTCAAACCTCATATCCCCTCAAACCTCATACCCCCCCAAACCTGATATCCCCAAAATTCATATCCCCAAACCTCATATCATCAAACCTCATACCCCCTCAAACCTCACATCCCCAAACCTCACATCCCAAACCTCACATCCCCAAACCTCACATCCCCAACCTCATATCCCCAAACCTCATACCCCCTCAAACCTCATATCCCTCAAACCTCATCCCCAAACCTCATACCCCCTCAAACCTCATATCCCTCAAACCTCATATACCCTCAAACCTCATACCCCCAAACCTCATATCCCCAAACCTCATATCCCCTCAAACCTCATATCATCAAACCTCATATCCCTCAAACCTCATATACCCTCAAACCTCATACCCCCAAACCTCATATCCCCTCAAACCTCATATCATCAAACCTCATATCCCCTCAAACCTCAATCCCCAAACCTCAATCCCTAAACCTCATATCCCATCATATGAGGTGACTATGGCCTTTCACGACCCTCAGCGCGATAAAAAAACGAGATATTTGCTCTAAAGGCTGTGAAATGAGAAGTCAGTCTGTGCCATAGAACTCCACCTCGCCTGGGTGTCTCCTTTCCATCCTAGCAACAAAAATGGCCTGGGCAGTTCTGCGTGCTAAAACAGCTCTTATTAGCAGAACAATTTTAAACAGCTCCCAGCATTCTAATTTTCTCAGGCACCAATTTTTGCTAGTTTTTGGTTCCCTCTCTCCCAGTTCCCACTCGTTGCCAATGGCAACGAAACAAAATTTTTTTGACACTCAGACTCCGCCACTGGGGCCGGTGAGCCCTCAATGCATTGCTCCCGAGATTCTCAGACCCCCCTTCGTATCCCTCGCCCGCAGCTCCCCGGTCCTTGCCGGAAGTGCTTCGGCCGGGAGTGCCGGGGCTGGAGACGGCATTGAAGAATTTTTGCCCCCAAAGAGAGCAAAATCTGATGTCGCAGAGGCTGGAACCCGATTTAAAAAAAGCTATTGAGCTCCCCATAGCCTCCGCGTGCGCCACAGCCACAAAAGCTTGGCTCCTCAGGCTCCGTCATCATCACCCTAGCCATCACTTTTAATGGGCTAGCTTTGGGCAATAAAATCTTTTTGGTGAGCCAGCGCCTTGCAGCTTAATAATACTTCTTTTTTGGGGCCTTTTTGCGACTGAAAAGACTTGAAAAATCAATCACGGGCCAGAGTGGCCCAGCCGGTGGGTTCATTGCAGATTTTCAATGGCAAAATCTCGCACTAAAATTGATTCCACGGGGGGGTCCGTGCGGCAGTGGGTGACACGGCTGTCTTAGCAGGGCCAGTGGGGCAACCCTTCCGCTCTGAGCCCGGCGCGGTCATAATGAAGTCTTGGAGGTGAGCTCCTTCTGAGAGGCTCATCTCACTTGAGCAGGAACTGCACACACACAGAGATCTATTCTTTAGCATCAACTAGAATAGGTAGAGAGGCTTGAATCGCACAGCACAATATCAATGCTTTAATCCCACAGTAAAATACCGATAGTCCCTGATCCCCGCGCAGAATTTTATGCCTAGCTAAGAAAAAAAATAAAAGCAAGTTTAGTCTTGAAGAAGGGGAGAACTGAAAATTTGCAGCTGCTTTTAGCTGTCTCTCTCTCGCATTGTGCGCGGCCAAGGGGTTGCTCTGTTTTCTTTCAAAAAAGGCAGTCTTAAATAAGCTGTTTTCCTGTCCAGTGCTTGACCAACCTCTCGATTCTCCGGAGCTCAACAACTTGCTGGCTTGTGGCCTTCTGTTTGGCGGAATATTCAGCCACAAATATTCTTATATCCCTTTATCCCTTCTGCAAAGCAGTTTTTTGACTTGGCTATTTTTCCTGTTTATCCGTCCAAGGAGATCTGGAACTATAAAGTCTGGAGTCAGTGGCGCTCCAGGAGTTTTAAATACCCTGAGTGGCGCCAATATTTGTTGTCTTGATTGGCGCCGTCTGTCTCTTGGTTGGCGCCGCCTGTCTCTTGGTTGGCGCCGCCTGTCTCTTGTTTGGCGCCGCCTGTCTCTTGTTTGGCGCCCCAGTCTCTTGGTTGGCGCCGCCTGTCTCTTGGTTGGCGCCCCCAGTGTCTTGGTTGGTGCCCCCAGTCTCTTGGTTGGCGCCGCCTGTCTCTTGTTTGGCGCCCCCAATCTCTTGGTTGGCGCCCCCAATCTCTTGGTTGGCGCCCCCAATCTCTTGGTTGGCGCGCCCCTGTCTCTTTCAGTTACAAGAAAACTAAAACAGCTTTAATGTCAAAAAAATTGTTCAAGAACCCCCAGTCTTAGGGAAGAGAGTCACTCAATTCCAAGTTCCACTTTTAGCTGTCCTGGGCCAAAAAATTTCCCCTCAAAAAGAGCCTCTCAATTGTAAATTTTATAAATCGATCTCAACTCGATTGCGGTGGCCCGTAGGGGGTAGGGGTTGGTGGTGCAAACTTTTTTCTAGTAAAATTTTACCCCATGCAGAAAAGCACGCCTCTTTTATGCTGCCTTACCAGTAGATTCCATTGAAGGAGGTTCAGTGCAGATCCACCTCTCTCTCTTTCTCTCTATCTCTCTCTTTCTCTCTGCCATGGCCGATCTGACAATTATTAGAATTTCACATGCTACAAAGACTGCTTCGCTCTCTGCGACTGCGGAAGTCATTTGGTGGCGCCATGGCAACTACTTCGAATTGTCTAACTCGTATATGAGAATAATCAAACTAGCATATGAGAATCATCAAACTCCTATATGAGAATCATCAAACTTGTATATGAGAATCATCAAATGAGAATCATCAAACTAGCATATGAGAATCATCAAACTCCTATATGAGAATCATCAAACTTGTATATGAGAATCATCAAATGAGAATCATCAAACTAGCATATGAGAATCATCAAACTCCTATATGAGAATCATCAAACTTGTATATGAGAATCATCAAATGAGAATCATCAAACTAGCATATGAGAATCATCAAACTCCTATATGAGAATCATCAAACTTGTATATGAGAATCATCAAACTCGTATATGAGAATCATCAAACTAGCATATGAGAATCATCAAACTAGCATATGAGAATCATCAAACTCGTATATGGGAATCATCAAACTAGCATATGAGAATCATCAAACTCCTATATGAGAATCATCAAACTAGCATATGAGAATCATCAAACTAGCATATGAGAATCATCAAACTAGCATATGAGAATCATCAAACTCCTATATGGGAATCATCAAACTCCTATATGAGAATCATCAAACTCCTATATGAGAATCATCAAACTCGTATATGGGAATCATCAAACTCCTATATGAGAATCATCAAACTCCTATATGAGAATCATCAAACTAGCATATGAGAATCATCACACTCGTATATGAGAATCATCAAACTAGCATATGAGAATCATTTAAATTTTATATGAGAATCATCGTCGACATGAGAATCATTAATATGAGAATAATTAATATGAGAAAAATCTTGGATGAGAAACCACAGATTTGAGAATCATCTATGAGAATCACACAAGATAATAACAGTTCTCACCACTGCCTGCGCTGCTGAGGCTGTCACCGCCGCCGCCGCCGACGCCGCTGTTGCCATGACAACTAGTCAAGTCCACCGCCTCCTGCTCCCTAGTGCACAGATTCAGCGGCTGATCTTCATCCCATTCGTCTTGGACGTCGGCTTTGTCGGAGCTGCACAGATTGTCGAGTCGCTTCCTTTTGCACTCCGGGGGCGGCAGAGATTCAGTTGAAGGCGACCCAGCTGGCGGCGGCTGAGGCGTCGCTTCACCGACAACACCTTCCGGTGTGACAGTTCGCGACAATTGCAAACGCCGGCAGATGTCATCCAGCATGAGGGTGCGGCGCATGATTCTGTCTCTAGCTGTACTGGAGCCTGACCTCGGTGGAGTGACTGAGTCTGCCGAGTGCTCACTCTAGCTGTACTGGATGGAGCCTGACCTCGGTGGAGTGACTGAGTCTGCCGAGTGCTCACTTTATAGAACAAGCTTCTTATAATACTATCAACGCTACGAAGTGTTGCAGCCCCAACCAACCAAAATTATTTTATTTCTACGGTAAAAAACGCAAGGCATTGTTGGACCCTCCTGACAGCTGATTGGCTGGTGCCAGGGACCTCCTCGGTCAGACTTGGACTTGGACTGGAAGCGACACAATACGCTCGTAAAATCGGAATCAAATAGCCATCGTATATAGGATTGGCCAAAAAATGGAGCACAATTAAAGTATAGATTTCTTATTAAAGGGGGACTTGCAGTTTTTAGCATTTAAAAACTTTTCAACTATTAACAAATTATTTATTAACCTGATTGATCCCATCATGATCATTGATCCTATCATTGATCCTATCATCGATCCTATCATTGATCCCATCATTGATCCCATCATTGATCCTATCATTGATCCTATCATTGATCCCATCATTGATCCCATCATTGATCCCATCATTGATCCCATCATTGATCCCATCATTGATCCTATCATTGATCCCATCATTGATTCTATCATTAATCCTATCATTGATCCTATCATTGATCCTATCATTGATCCTATCATTGATCCCATCATTGATCCTATCATTGATCCTATCATTGATCCCATCATTGATCCCATCATTGATCCCATCATTGATCCCATCATTGATCCCATCATTGATCCTATCATTGATCCCATCATTGATTCTATCATTAATCCTATCATTGATCCTATCATTGATCCTATCATTGATCCTATCATTGATCCCATCATTGATCCTATCATTGATCCTATCATTGATCCCATCATTGATCCCATCATTGATCCCATCATTGATCCCATCATTGATCCCATCATTGATCCTATCATTGATCCCATCATTGATCCTATCATTGATCCCATCATTGATTCTATCATTAATCCTATCATTGATCCTATCATTGATCCTATCATTGATCCTATCATTGATCCCATCATTGATCCCATCATTGATCCCATCATTGATCCCATCATTGATCCTATCATTGATCCCATCATTGATCCCATCATTGATCCCATCATTGATCCCATCATTGATCCTATCATTGATCCTATCATTGATCCCATCATTGATCCCATCATTGATCCTATCATTGATCCTATCATTGATCCCATCATTCATCCCATCATCTACCCCCCTCTGCCCCATCCGCATCCCTTGCCCCACTGCCCCTCTTCCCCTGCCACCTCTGTCATGTTCCACGGTACCTGAGATTAAGAGCCGTTGCGGGTCCTCCAGTCCAGATATTCAAAGGTCCCTGATTCAGTTTATTAGTTGCTGCTGTCGCCTACGCTTAGCGCAACAGGCTTTGTCTTTGAAAAATTTTGCTTTCTTAATAAAATAAACGCGAGTGAATTTTGCCTCAGGCCTGTGCATTTTTAAAGGTTATTTTTCAGTGAAACAGGCTGCCAGCACACAGCTGAGAGGTATAAATAACACTGCCCACTCTATGGATGCTGCTCTTTCATGTTTTCCTTCCGTTGTTGTTTTTAGTGTTTTTCCTTCCAACACTATCAATTGTTTAGTTCAAGTTTAAAACCTCTGACCATCAGATGGCGAACGCTTAAAACACTCACATTTATCGGTCATACATTTCATGAACCTCTAGGGGTCATTTAAGTCATAACAGATTAAGAGTAATACCAGATTAATGGTCATACTAGTCATGCTCCCAAGGATCATAGCTCGTACAAGGACAACTTAAGTAGAAGGACGCAACACTCGAAATCTATGGTAAAAGTTTTGAAGGCCACTTTTCGCCGAAAAATACACTACGGAGATAGGGAATTTCACGATTTTCAACACTAAAACAGTGATTGGGTCTCTTAACAGTGTCAGAGAAAGTTCTAATCACACTATTTTGTGCCTCACATGCTGCTCTAACGACGCGTTAATTGATTAATCGATTGAATGCAAAAAACGTTTAAAATAATGACAAGACCAATTGGATCATAGGTCATAACACTTGTAGAGGTCATATGGATCATAACCCGCCTACGGGAGGGGGCCGTGTAGCCCAGTGGTCAAGCGCGGCGCTCTGGTGTGCCAGCGGCCCAGGCTCGATTCCAAGTGCAGTCAATATTAATTTGGAGCTAAACTGGAATCTCGGCTTGGCTCTGCTCGTGCAATTAACGCCATTGAGAGCCAACCCCCCAAGGCACAGTGAAGTGTACATGCCTAACGATAAATAAAGCTAGGGCCGCTGTACACTCCTGTGTGTGTGTGCCTGTGCGTATGACTGCGTACGTATCCGCGCGCTTGTGTGCCTGCTCAGGGGAGTCGGCGGAATGGGCAGCAATGCCTCTCGCCGGTTGTGTGACAATGTCGCTTAAAGTGCGCCGGGTATACACAGCCCCTTGACTCTAATAAAAAGTAATAAAAAAACAAAAGCCTGCACATGGATCATAACCTGCCTAAGTGTCTTGACTCTTATAGTCATAACCCAAGGGTCACATGGGTCATAACCCGCCTGAGAGTCACAAGAGTCATAACCCGCCCGAGAGTCTCATGGGTCATAACCCGCCCGAGAGTCACATTAGTCATAACCTGCTCGAGAGTCACCTTGGTCATAACCCGCCCGAGAGTCTCATGGTTCATAACCCGACCGAGAGTCTCATGGGTCATAACCCGCCCGAGAGTCTCATGGGTCATAACCCGCCCGAGAGTCTCATGGGTCATAACCCGACCGAGAGTCTCAAAGGTCATAACCCGACCGAGAGTCTCATGGGTCATAACCCGCCCGAGTGTCACATGGGTCATAACCCGCCCGAGAGTCTCATGAGTCATAACCCGCCCGAGAGTCTCATGGGTCATAACCCGCCCGAGAGTCTCATGGGTCATAGCCCGCTTGAGAGTCACGTATGGATCATAACCCGCCAGCCACCAAAGCGAAATGTCTTTGTCTTGAAAATGGAAACTCTTACGCAATTAATGCGAGTCAAATACTTCTGGTTGAATTCAAAAACCTTTTACCAGCGTATATAACCGTATTTCATTTTCTAAGAAAATGTTACCACCAATGTTACCAAAATTTACCACCGCGGCAACGGCAAACCTCTGGAATTTGTGAATTCCAATTGAAAAATATTCCCCAGGGATCCATTTGAAATCTGCACAGCTCTGGGACTGCAAAATATTAATGGGTAGTGGGGGGGGGTAAATTTTGGGCTGGAAGTGGCTGCTGACGCTGCAACTTCTTAGCCCTTCGTGTTTTTCAATAGAAACAGCAAGTAAAAAGCAAACTGTGTCAGCAAGAAGGCAGATACAATCCCTGCAAGGCGCGCCTCTTCTGGCGCCAATCCCCCACCCTCTCTCAGACTCCATTCAGATTGGGGATGTGGGTAGGGTAGGGTGGGCGGCCTCTTCACCAGGAAGTTGGTGGCATTTCCTCCCCAGATTTGTTATAAATTGTCTCCTTCGCGCGGGAGGTGAAACACCCCCGGCTCCGCGGCTGCGGACAAGAAACACGCGAAGGATAAAAGACGTTTCTAATAGTAAAAGAGACTTATGCGGATAGGGAAAATGCAGACAAATTTGCCCCAAAAAACAGCAGCAAGAATCTGTGGAAATGCAATCGCTCGATTGGGGTGACCCGCAGCTTTTTGGACCCATAAATCACCAGACACCCGGTGGCTGCACTTAAGAGTTGGGTGGGGGGGGGGCAACTCCCAGAGACCTGATGAATTGATGGCACTGGCGAACTGATCCGCGCGTCTGCTCTCTCTCTCTCCGGTATTCCGCGCGCGTATTGGGTAAAATCGAGCCGGAATTTCCAGGAAACAACTGCCGCCTCCTCCGCCTCGATCGGTAAGTGTCTCCGCGTGAGAGCAACTTCAGCTGAACAAAATCAAGTTTGCCGTAGCTTTGGTGCTGCTTTTTTGTGAAAGAATCGCAGCAGCCCATTAAAATCCAGGCGTATCTGCCCGTGGCCTTTCCAGCCCCCCCCCCCCCAATTCGATAGCCTGTTTTGCTTCGCGGCTGAAATATTCTGCAGAAGAATCAAACATATAAGAAGTGAAATCTGCTTCAACTGGTGGCGTCATTTTTCTGCTTCCCGTCTTCCTCGAATCGTGACAAAAAAGTGTTGCACGGATTTGATGCTTGGGGGAACTGCTGGGTTCATCCGGAACTCGATAAGGCCAAAGCGAGGCTGTGCGGTGCGACTGGCGAATGCATTATGATTATGACTCCTCCAACAGCAGACAAAGAGGAGGAAAGCATGAAGACCAAAAAACCATATCATTTCTGTCAAAAAATTAACTGCCTTCCCTCATTTGCATCGATTTGCTAAGTTAACTACTGACAGTAATATGTGCGCATAATTCTGCACTTCACTACTACTGCGAGCGTAGCAATACAAGTACGAGCGCGTATATGGAAATGGAATTACATTTTTAAATCACGTAATCTATCTAGTATTTATGTCTACAACCTTGTCTATATCTATATTTGTGTCCATATCTACAACTATATATCTATATCTATATAGAGGAAAGAAGAGAAGAGAAGAGGAGAGGAAAGAAGAGAAGAGAAGAGGAGAGGAGAGGAGAGAAGAGGAGAGGAGAGGAGAGGAGAGGAGAGGAGAGGAGAGGAGAGGAGAGGAGAGGAGAGGAGAGGAGAGGAAAGGAGAGGAGAGGAGAGGAGAGGAGAGGAAAGGAGAGGAGAGGAGAGGAGAGGAGAGGAGAGGAGAGGAGAGGAGAGGAGAGGAGAGGAAAGGAGAGGAGAGGAGAGGAGAGGAGAGGAGAGGAGAGGAGAGGAGAGGAGAGGAGAGGAGAGAAGAGGAGAGGAGAGGAGAGGAGAGGAGAGGAGAGGAGAGGAGAGGAGAGGAGAGGAGAGGAGAGGAGAGGAGAGGAAAGGAGAGGAGAGGAGAGGAGAGGAGAGGAGAGGAGAGGAGAGGAGAGGAGAGGAGAGGAGAGGAGAGGAGAGGAGAGGAAAGGAGAGGAGAGGAGAGGAGAGAGAGGAGAGGAGAAGAGGAGAGGAGAGGAGAGGAAAGAAGAGAAGAGGAGAGGAGAGGAGAGGAGAGGAGAGGAGAGGAGAGAAAGAGGAGAGGAGAGGAGAGGAGAGAGAGGAGAGGAGAGGAGAGGAGAGGAGAGGAGAGGAGAGGAGAGAGAGGAGAGGAGAGGAGAGAGAGAGGAGAGGAGAGGAAAGGAGAGGAGAGGAGAGGAGAGGAGAGGAGAGAGAGAAGAGGAGAGGAGAGGAGAGGAGAGGAGAGAAGAGGACCACCCGAGGGCCGGTTAGAGAGAGGCTTTGCGGGCCGCATTAAGCGGACAAGTGGCCCAGGATCAAGGCAAGCTGCGACAGAGGGGCCCAGGTCTCACTCGCGAATTTACTCGCCGCTAACGCAAAAGTGCTCCATCGTGTGCAAACACGAACGAGTAGCGCTTCCTTGTTAGCATTTTCCACTTGCAGCTTCCCCGAAAGCTATTACTGCGATAGTGATGAGCTATTATTCAATACTTGAGGCGCACCCGTGCTATAAAAAACTCTTGCTTCTGCATTTCAGTCCTGATAGCTCTCCGAGAATATTCCAGCAAGAAGCTTTATCGACATGTTATCGAGAACACAGTTCCATACGAGCGTACTCGTAAAATCGAAGTTGTTTACACTGTTTCTCAAACAGAAGGGCTGAGTTATTCGTCTGAGTGACTGTTCACGGGAGAGATGCAAAGAACTGGGAAATTTCTCGCTCTGTCATGGAGGCATTGGCGATGGCTACGGCCTTGACGGTGGCTTTGAGGAAGTCTCCAGGATACCGGCGACCAACTTGAATCACGTAGCAGGGCCTGGGCGACATTAGGTTCGAGTACTTCGTCACGACAAAGGAGCCATTGAAGTAGAGATTGCAGTTCCTTTCAGACCGGCTCACTCCAATGTCGATCCAACTTTCCGCATTCATCGAAGCACATTGGAAGTTACAAGTGCTTCAGGAACATTGTAGTACAGCAGTCCTGGATTGTCGAATTCCCACAAATGCGGACCCCATGTTGCCAGTCTGTCGCACTGGCCGGCCTCCATGAACGGCTGGACTCTCGGCTGCCTCTTCAGCCGCAGCAGCCAGGTGAAGGAGCCCCCGTTCACTACGTTTCCCACATCCTCGGTCGCCGCGTACGAAGACGCCCCGTCGAACTTGGCTCCGTCCTCAGTCCAGTCCACGTTCTCGCTGTGCAGCCGGTAGTTGCTGGGCTCGGCCTGGCACACGAGGTTGTCGAACCGGCTGCCGCCTCCTGCCAGCCACGCAGCCACAAAGCGCGCACCGACCGACTCGGAGCAGCTCGACAGAGACGAGAAGCGGTACACGCTGCACCGGCTGTCGCTCGGAGACTCGGTCGCGTTGCGGGCCTGAATGTGCCGGCACACCGTCTGGTAGCGGAAGAGGCAGCACGCAGCGGTGCGCTCATTCCACTGCGCAACCAGGTCTCCGGGACTGGCGCCCGCCTTCATCATGCAGGGCGCCACGCTGGGCGCCTTCCAGCAGCCTTGAGCGACGGTCTCGTTGAGGCAGCGGTCGCCGAGTTTGCACCACTTCGTCCTGCAGCCGGCGGAGACGGCTGTAACCACGAAGGTCAACAGAAGAATGACGCAGAGCCTTGAAGTCATCTTCATTTTTGTATTAAGTAGACTTTTACGTTGCTAATGGTGTGCTTATTTCTTGAGTGATAAAATTCTCCTTATTTAAACACGTAATGCGAGTGTATTTTTCCTGTTTTAGTCAGCATATGTACACTGCACAGGTATGAAAGCCATTGGTTGTTGGCTATCGGACTTAAACAAGTGTAATAAAAACATTGAAAAATGCTGTCATTGGATACGATCGCGAGTAGTTACTCATCAGTGATGGTTTTTCGATTCTACAATGTACGCAGCTGCCACAACAGAATATACACAGAATGCCGATTCGAGCATTTTTTTTAAAAAATCGGTGCAAGAATTGAAATCACACCACGATTTGGCATTCTGTGTATATTCTGTGGCTGTCACTTTGTGGCCGATTTCAGCTCCCTCAAAAGACGTCTCTCTATCAGGGATGCCAATACGGAATTCCGGGAGAGCCAAAAGAGTGCCAACTGGGAGGCCAAGTGCCTGCTGTTTCTGCCCTGGTCTGGTCTCTGGCGGCCAACTCGTGAGGCGGAGGAGGCTCTGGTGGCTGTCTACCTGCAGCGGCAACAGGCCGCTGTTGACAACGCCATTCAGGCCGTCACCGCCGCTGGACCCGACGCCAAATGGTGCGGGGTCTGGTCCGTCATCAACGCTCTGACCGGGCGGAAACTGCGCATCCCGCTCAACCTGGCTTGGCGATACTCCGGATGAACGCCATCGTCAACGCACCGCCGCCCCCGCTGCCAAACGATCTGAGGCTGCCGCCGGGGACGCCGTTGCCGGCAGAGGAGAGTTTTAATGTAGCCCCAGTCAGCACAGCCGACGCTGTGATGCTCGCCTTGAGGACACCGGGCGGCAAGCGCTAGGTCCGGACGAGTTGCCCATGGAGGCGCTGCGACTCCACTTTGTGGCTAGCTAGGTCGCCAGGATTCTATGTTAATTTTTTATTCCAGCTGAGGCGGCTCCAGCGTGTTTGGCTACGCCGATCTCGCCCTGCTGTCCTCGACCTTCGAGGGCGCCCAGTGCCAGCTGGACCGGCTGGTGAGCGTTGCAGCGAGCGGTTGGTTGTAGGAACGCCCCGAAGACGTATCCAATTCATTCTTGATCCTCTTAGAAGCTCGTTTCTACAAAAACAGTGAATCTAATAGAAAGTCTTCTACTCATTATTTACATGTATTATTTATTCATTTTGTAGAAACGAGCTTCTTAGAGGATCAAAAATGAATTGGATACGTCTGCGGGGCGTTCCTAAAACCAAAAAATACCTATTGGAGACGTCTAACTTTCTATTGGATACCGTTAATCAGAAAGTCTGGAGAATGGGCAACTCAACAACACCTGGCGGCTAGCTTCCCATTGGCAATAGTAGCTGAAAGCCCAAAACTCAAAAGGGTAAAGCGCAGTCTAGTCTTGAGCTAGGAATATTTATTAATTAATTTAATAGCAGGCGGTGTTGACACAGGCTTTGGGGGGTCGTACATGTACAGGCTTTGGGGTGTGCATGACTTGCAATGTACGTACATGTACGTTTTAACCCATCAGAATGGGGGAAAGGTGGCTTGAGGCAAAGTGGGCAGGTGCAATAGGCGATCATGAGTGTAAGAAATAGTAAAGACGGGCAATGATATAAAAACATTTTACTCTTCAAACCAGATACGTAATTTTGCTATTCGGGATATGTTTACATGTAGATCGAGAGTAAAATACAAATAATAGGAGTTAAATTGTAAATTATTTACTTTTTCATAGTTTAAGTACTAATTAGTCTTAGCTAGTCAATTTTATATATTTTGAAGAAGTAATTTACTGCTTTATAAATATTTTAATCGAACATTGCAACTTTGCAAAGATTGTCTGAAATTTTGTTGCAAAAGCAAAACTCGTGATGCACACGTTTTGTGAATGTGTTTAAACAATTTTTATCTACTTATTTTTAACATAAATTTTATAACAACATATTAGGACGATAGTTTTATTTTTAAAAATATTTTTATGTTTCAAATTATATACTTTCGTTTCTTGTCAAAGCATATTGATTGATCACCATATGAACCAAAATGCCTTAATACATATTAATTTAATTTACGAGATTACAGATTTTATACATTGCTATTTTGTTTTTAGAAGGCAACAGAATAATAATATACAGAAACCATGTTTGAAGACGAGGAGGAAGAAACTAACAGCGCTGAGGGAGAGGCAGAGAATGAGCAGCAAGCCGACGAGGAAGGCGAAGAAGCCGAAGAAAGAGAGGGAGAGGAGGAAGAAGAAGCAAAAGTCGAAGAAGAGGAAGAGGTAAGATGCTATTTAGGATTTATTAAGTTAAAAAATGTTTTTTAGGTAAAAATGTTGCTTTTGATTTGGTCTTCTCGAAAAATTCCTCAGAGCCTGTTAATATATTTCCTTAATTCATAGTGAAAAGTATATTCCATAAATTGATGACTAAACCACTGAAGTTAGCTCGTCTTTAATCGATAATTATTAAAGAACAATAAGAAATAAATCAATATTCAAGAACTTTAAATGGTAGCATAAAGATATTCTCTGTTAAAAATCTGTGTCTTTGTATTTTTGATGACCTATTAATGACATAAGTTTAACTCAAATAGTTCCTGTGCATTTAAAGGCCAGTTTTAATAATACATTACTCGTACCATTGCTCCAATAACCATTTGCACAATAACTTCTACTCTATATTTAATTTGGTTTCTGGGATCGCAAAAAATCTAGCTACAATTATTGATGCCTAAGTAGTTTATGCTATTTTGCAAATAGAAGCAGCCTGGTTTGAAGTTTCTTGAATTGTTAGACTGCTTATAAGAGTTAGAAAAGGTAAATTTAAACTAAACTTCTAGCTTTCTGTACAGTTAAGACGAAAATAGCTTAAAAGCTTTGTTTTGTAGGAAAAGCGTTTATTTAAAAAAAGCAAAAATTATATAGGGCCTATTAAAGTTGATATCTTAAAGCTATATTTATAATTTATCTGAATTTATTGTTTTTTTCTAATAACAAGACCGTATGTTAATGTAAAATATTTGACAAGTAAACAACTAAAATAATTTTGCCTCCCATTTGCAACAGGAATTCCCAGCAAACCCGCTTACAGAGGAGATGATGCCCGAATGTATTTCGCTGCTTTGCAAGATCGGCAGCGGACTGGCGCACGCCTACGTAAAGCTGGACTGCAAGGGGCGGTGAGTTGCGCCAGAGCCAGAGCAGAATCAGGGAGCTGCGGGGCCGCTGAAGAATGATGGCGGTGGAAAGGGGGGTGGTGAGCAGCAGCACTCCCTGAAGAGTCGGAGGGAGGCAGATGAGCAGCGGCACTCCCTGAAGAGTCGGGGGGAGGCAGGTGAGCAACTGAGGAGAGTCGGGGGGAGGCAGGTGAGCAACTGAGGAGAGTCCGGGGGAGGCAGGTGAGCAGCTGAGGAGAGTCGGGGGGAGGCAGGTGAGCAACTGAGGAGAGTCGGGGGAGGCAGGTGAGCAACTGAGGAGAGTCGGGGGGAGGCAGGTGAGCAACTGAGGAGAGTCCGGGGGAGGCAGGTGAGCAACTGAGGAGAGTCGGGGGGAGGCAGGTGTGCAACTGAGAGTCGGGGGGAGACAGGTGAGCAACTGACAGTCGGGGGAGGCAGGTGAGCAACTGAGGAGAGTCCGGGGGAGGCAGGTGAGCAACTGAGGAGAGTCGGGGGGAGGCAGGTGTGCAACTGAGGAGAGTCGGGGGGAGGCAGGTGAGCAACTGAGAGTCGGGAGAGGCAGGTGAGCAACTGAGGAGAGTCCGGGGGAGGCAGGTGTGCAACTGAGAGTCGGAGGGAGACAGGTGAGCAACTGAGAGTCGGGGGAGGCAGGTGAGCAACTGAGGAGAGTCCGGGGGAGGCAGGTAAGCAACTGAGGAGAGTCCGGGGGAGGCAGGTGAGCAACTGAGGAGAGTCGGGGGGAGGCAGGTGAGCAACTGAGGAGAGTCCGGGGGAGGCAGGTGAGCAACTGAGGAGAGTCCGGGGGAGGCAGGTGAGCAACTGAGGAGAGTCCGGGGGAGGCAGGTGAGCAACTGAGGAGAGTCCGGGGGAGGCAGGTGAGCAACTGAGGAGAGTCGGGGGGAGGCAGGTGTGCAACTGAGAGTCGGGGGGAGACAGGTGAGCAACTGACAGTCGGGGGAGGCAGGTGAGCAACTGAGGAGAGTCCGGGGGAGGCAGGTGAGCAACTGAGGAGAGTCGGGGGGAGGCAGGTGTGCAACTGAGGAGAGTCGGGGGGAGGCAGGTGTGCAACTGAGAGTCGGAGGGAGACAGGTGAGCAACTGAGAGTCGGTGCCTCCCCCGGAGAGTCCGGGGGAGGCAGGTGAGCAACTGAGGAGAGTCCGGGGGAGGCAGGTGAGCAACTGAGGAGAGTCCGGGGGAGGCAGGTGAGCAACTGAGGAGAGTCGGGGGGAGGCAGGTGTGCAACTGAGAGTCGGGGGGAGACAGGTGAGCAACTGAGAGTCGGGGGAGGCAGGTGAGCAACTGAGGAGAGTCCGGGGGAGGCAGGTGAGCAACTGAGGAGAGTCCGGGGGAGGCAGGTGAGCAACTGAGGAGAGTCGGGGGGAGGCAGGTGTGCAACTGAGAGTCGGGGGGAGACAGGTGAGCAACTGAGGAGAGTCCGGGGGTGGCAGGTGAGCAACTGAGGAGAGTCAGGGGGAGGCAGGTGAGCAACTGAGGAGAGTCGGAGGGAGGCAGGTGAGCAACTGAGGAGAGTCGGGGGGAGGCAGGTGTGCAACCGAGGAGAGTCGGGGGAGGCAGGTGAGCAACTGAGGAGAGTCGGGGGGAGGCAGGTGAGCAACTGAGGAGAGTCGGGGGGAGGCAGGTGAGCAACTGAGGAGAGTCGGGGGGAGGCAGGTGTGCAACTGAGAGTCGGGGGGAGACAGGTGAGCAACTGAGAGTCGGGGGAGGCAGGTGAGCAACTGAGGAGAGTCGGGGGGAGGCAGGTGAGCAACTGAGGAGAGTCCGGGGGAGGCAGGTGAGCAACTGAGGAGAGTCGGGGGAGGCAGGTGAGCAACTGAGGAGAGTCCGGGGGAGGCAGGTGAGCAACTGAGGAGAGTCGGGGGGAGGCAGGTGAGCAGCGGCACTCAGAGGTCAAGGTGGCTAAGAAGCTGAAAGCAGAGGCGGCCCAAGTCAGCGCTAGAAAGTCATTAAAAATCGCAACATCCCGCCGCAAAAAATCCAGTGAGCTGACGAACATCGAGCTGCTTCAGCGGTACGTTCATTTGAGATACGTTGACCTGTCCAACAACCACATCAAGGACATCTCACCATTGAGCAACCTGACTGAGCTGCTCACGCTGAAGTGCGAGAACAATGCCCTAGCATCCGGGGAGCTAGCCCAGCTGCCGTACCTTCAGTACCTGAACCTCAACAACAACAAGATCTCCTCATTCCAGGGCATCAACCATCCACTGCTGGAGCACCTGTCACTCAACTGTGAGTAAAAGCCAAATTAGCAATTAGCGTATTTCTAATCGAAGGAATTCAATGCCATTCTGCCTCCTGGCGAAGTAAGATCTCAAATTATTGACAAAGTTCAATAATTATTTACTGCCTCATTAGTCACGATTAGCCAAGTCGCATTTTCTTGATTGAATTCTGTTTTTTCATCTGCCTCTGCTTTTGCCTCACTGTGTTGGTTAATGTAACACTTGCGGGAAATTCCATGACCAAAGAGGAAGAAGAAAAATAGGAGACTCCATGACAAACATACGAGTAGAAGCTCCATGACACACGGGGAAGCTACATGACATACTGGGAAGCTACATGACACACGGGAAGCTACATGATACACGGGAAGCTACATGATACACGGGGAAGCTACATGACACACGGGAAGCTACATGACACATTGGGAAGCTCCATGACACACGGGAAGCTACATGACACATGGGGAAGCTACATGACACACTGGGAAGCTACATGACACACTGGGAAGCTACATGACACACTGGGAAGCTACATGACACATGGGGAAGCTCCATGACACACTGGGAAGCTACATGACACACGGGGAAGCTACATGACACACGGGGAAGCTACATGACACATTGGGAAGCTACATGACACACTGGGAAGCTACATGACACACGGGGAAGCTACATGACACATTGGGAAGCTACATGACACACGGGGAAGCTACATGACACATTGGGAAGCTCCATGACACACTGGGAAGCTACATGACACACTGGGAAGCTACATGACACATGGGGAAGCTACATGACACACTGGGAAGCTACATGACACACTGGGAAGCTACATGACACATGGGGAAGCTACATGACACACTGGGAAGCTACATGACACACGGGAAGCTACATGACACATGGGGAAGCTACATGACATATTGGGAAGCTCCATGACACACTGGGAAGCTACATGACACACTGGGAAGCTACATGACACATGGGGAAGCTACATGACACATGGGGAAGCTACATGACACACGGGAAGCTCCATGACACACTGGGAAGCTCCATGACACACTGGGAAGCTACATGACACACGGGGAAGCTACATGACACACGGGGAAGCTCCATGACACATTGGGAAGCTACATGACACACTGGGAAGCTACATGACACACGGGGAAGCTACATGACACATTGGGAAGCTACATGACACACGGGGAAGTTACATGACATATTGGGAAGCTCCATGACACACTGGGAAGCTACATGACACACTGGGAAGCTACATGACACATGGGGAAGCTACATGACACACTGGGAAGCTACATGACACACGGGGAAGCTACATGACACATTGGGAAGCTACATGACACATTGGAAAGTTACATGACATATTGGGAAGCTCCATGACACACTGGGAAGCTACATGACACACTGGGAAGCTACATGACACACTGGGAAGCTACATGACACACGGGGAAGCTCCATGAAACACTGTGAGAAGCTACATGACACACTGGGAAGCTACATGACACACGGGGAAGCTCCATGACACACTGTGAGAAGCTACATGACACACTGGGAAGCTACATGACACACTGGGAAGCTACATGACACACTGGGAAGCTACATGACACACTGGGAAGCTACATGACACATGGGGAAGCTACATGACACACGGGAAGCTCCATGACACACTGGGAAGCTCCATGACACACTGGGAAGCTACATGACACACGGGGAAGCTACATGACACACGGGGAAGCTACATGACACACGGGGAAGCTACATGACACATTGGGAAGCTACATGACACACTGGGAAGCTACATGACACACGGGCAAGCTACATGACACATTGGGAAGCTACATGACACACGGGGAAGTTACATGACATATTGGGAAGCTCCATGACACACTGGGAAGCTACATGACACACTGGGAAGCTACATGACACATGGGGAAGCTACATGACACACTGGGAAGCTACATGACACACGGGGAAGCTACATGACACATTGGGAAGCTACATGACACATTGGGAAGTTACATGACATATTGGGAAGCTCCATGACACACTGGGAAGCTACATGACACACTGGGAAGCTACATGACACACTGGGAAGCTACATGACACACGGGGAAGCTCCATGACACACTGTGAGAAGCTACATGACACACTGGGAAGCTACATGACACACGGGGAAGCTCCATGACACACTGTGAGAAGCTACATGACACACTGGGAAGCTACATGACACACGGGGAAGCTACATGACACACTGTGAGAAGCTACATGACACACTGGGAAGCTACATGACACACTGGGAAGCTACATGACACATTGGGAAGCTACATGACACACGGGAAGCTACATGACACATGGGGAAGCTACATGACACACGGGAAGCTACATGACACACGGGGAAGCTACATGACACACGGGGAGGCTACATGACACATTGGGAAGCTACATGACACACGGGAAGCTACATGACACATGGGGAAGCTACATGACACACTGGGAAGCTACATGACACACGGGGAAGCTACATGACACATGGGGAAGCTCCATGACACACTGGGAAGCTACATGACACACGGGGAAGCTACATGACACACGGGGAAGCTACATGACACATTGGGAAGCTACATGACACACTGGGAAGCTACATGACACACGGGGAAGCTACATGACACATTGGGAAGCTACATGACACACGGGGAAGCTACATGACACATTGGGAAGCTCCATGACACACTGGGAAGCTACATGACACACTGGGAAGCTACATGACACATGGGGAAGCTACATGACACACTGGGAAGCTACATGACACACTGGGAAGCTACATGACACATGGGGAAGCTACATGACACACTGGGAAGCTACATGACACACGGGAAGCTACATGACACATGGGGAAGCTACATGACATATTGGGAAGCTCCATGACACACTGGGAAGCTACATGACACACTGGGAAGCTACATGACACATGGGGAAGCTACATGACACATGGGGAAGCTACATGACACACGGGAAGCTCCATGACACACTGGGAAGCTCCATGACACACTGGGAAGCTACATGACACACGGGGAAGCTACATGACACACGGGGAAGCTCCATGACACATTGGGAAGCTACATGACACACTGGGAAGCTACATGACACACGGGGAAGCTACATGACACATTGGGAAGCTACATGACACACGGGGAAGTTACATGACATATTGGGAAGCTCCATGACACACTGGGAAGCTACATGACACACTGGGAAGCTACATGACACATGGGGAAGCTACATGACACACTGGGAAGCTACATGACACACGGGGAAGCTACATGACACATTGGGAAGCTACATGACACATTGGAAAGTTACATGACATATTGGGAAGCTCCATGACACACTGGGAAGCTACATGACACACTGGGAAGCTACATGACACACTGGGAAGCTACATGACACACGGGGAAGCTCCATGAAACACTGTGAGAAGCTACATGACACACTGGGAAGCTACATGACACACGGGGAAGCTCCATGACACACTGTGAGAAGCTACATGACACACTGGGAAGCTACATGACACACTGGGAAGCTACATGACACACTGGGAAGCTACATGACACACTGGGAAGCTACATGACACATGGGGAAGCTACATGACACACGGGAAGCTCCATGACACACTGGGAAGCTCCATGACACACTGGGAAGCTACATGACACACGGGGAAGCTACATGACACACGGGGAAGCTACATGACACACGGGGAAGCTACATGACACATTGGGAAGCTACATGACACACTGGGAAGCTACATGACACACGGGCAAGCTACATGACACATTGGGAAGCTACATGACACACGGGGAAGTTACATGACATATTGGGAAGCTCCATGACACACTGGGAAGCTACATGACACACTGGGAAGCTACATGACACATGGGGAAGCTACATGACACACTGGGAAGCTACATGACACACGGGGAAGCTACATGACACATTGGGAAGCTACATGACACATTGGGAAGTTACATGACATATTGGGAAGCTCCATGACACACTGGGAAGCTACATGACACACTGGGAAGCTACATGACACACTGGGAAGCTACATGACACACGGGGAAGCTCCATGACACACTGTGAGAAGCTACATGACACACTGGGAAGCTACATGACACACGGGAAGCTCCATGACACACTGTGAGAAGCTACATGACACACTGGGAAGCTACATGACACACGGGGAAGCTACATGACACACTGTGAGAAGCTACATGACACACTGGGAAGCTACATGACACACGGGGAAGCTACATGACACATTGGGAAGCTACATGACACACGGGAAGCTACATGACACATGGGGAAGCTACATGACACACGGGAAGCTACATGACACACGGGGAAGCTACATGACACACGGGGAGGCTACATGACACATTGGGAAGCTACATGACACACGGGAAGCTACATGACACATGGGGAAGCTACATGACACACTGGGAAGCTACATGACACACGGGGAAGCTACATGACACACGGGGAAGCTACATGACACATGGGGAAGCTACATGACACACTGGGAAGCTACATGACACACGGGAAGATACATGACACACTGGGAAGCTACATGACACACGGGGAAGCTACATGACACACTGGGAAGCTACATGACACACGGGGAAGCTACATGACACACTGGGAAGCTACATGACACACGGGAAGATACATGACACACTGGGAAGCTACATGACACACGGGGAAGCTACATGACACACGGGAAGCTACATGACACACTGGGAAGCTACATGACACATGGGGAAGCTACATGACACACGGGGAAGCTACATGACACACTGGGAAGCTACATGACACATGGAGAGCTCCATGATTGAAGGTTGGATAAAAATGGTGGAAACAAACGCATCTAAAGTTTCAGGGTAATCCCAAAATTTTAGCTTAAACTTAGGGTGATTTTATTCCCCCAGTCAACAGAGTGAAGTACATCGAAGGCGTGGACCCCAGCATCATGAACCGCCTGCACACGCTTGAGCTCCGAGGCAACCAGCTGGCAAGCACTGACGGACTCCACCTGCCCAACTTGAAGAACCTCTTTCTGGTGAGATTGCGGATGTAATATTTCATGTCTGATCCTGAGAGATTGTGCCTGCTCATGTGCGATCCTGAGAGATTGTGCCTGCTCATGTGCGATCCTGAGAGATTGTGCCTGATCTTATGCGATCCTGAGAGATTGTGCCTGCTCATGTGCGATCCTGAGAGATTGTGCCTGATCGTGTTCGATCCTGAGAGATTGTGCCTGATCTTATGCGATCCTGAGAGATTGTGCCTGCTCATGTGCGATCCTGAGAGATTGTGCCTGATCATGTGCGATCCTGAGAGATTGTGCCTGATCGTGTGCGATCCTGAGAGATTGTGCCTGATCGTGTTCGATCCTGAGAGATTGTGCCTGATCGTGTTCGATCCTGAGAGATTGTGCCTGATCGTGTTCGATCCTGAGAGATTGTGCCTGATCGTGTGCGATCCTGAGAGATTGTGCCTGATCTTATGCGATCCTGAGAGATTGTGCCTGATCTTATGCGATCCTGAGAGATTGTGCCTGATCGTGTGCGATCCTGAGAGATTGTGCCTGATCGTGTGCGATCCTGAGAGATTGTGCCTGATCGTGTGCGATCCTGAGAGATTGTGCCTGATCGTGTGCGATCCTGAGAGATTGTGCCTGATCTTATGCGATCCTGAGAGATTGTGCCTGATCGTGTGCGATCCTGAGTAAGAACTTAGGTCGAAGCGCACCTTCGGACACGCAATGTAGAAGCTTACATGTACACTCAGTCGCTGCACAGGCTGCCAGTCAAACAGTAGAAACTCTCGAAGTCATTCGCAAATTACACAGGCTGGCAATCGGATCCGCCAAGTGACCGGACTCGGCCGGATGGAGAGCCTGACCACTCTGCACCTGCGCGACAACCAAATTGAGACGCTGGACGGATTCACCGATCAGATGAAGAATCTGCAGTACCTTAATATGCGGTATGAATAGGAATGCTCATAAAAACTCTCATGCATATTAAGGCGTAAAGCAAAGGCTCTCTAAACCGAATCGAAAACCCATTAATCAAGTAGAGGCCCTATGACTGAAGTGAGAATTCAGAAAGCCCCATGGGAATTGGGAATTTATGATCAAAGCTCCATGATTGAATAGGAAGCTCTGCATGGGACCAAAAGGAAAGCTCCATCACCAAAAGGAAAGCTCCATGACCAAAAGGAAAGCTCCATAACCAAAAGGAAAGCTCCATCACCAAAAGGAAAGCTCCATGACCAAAAGGAAAGCTCCATAACCAAAAGGAAAGCTCCATCACCAAAAGGAAAGCTCCATAACCAAAAGGAAAGCTCCATAACCAAAAGGAAAGCTCCATGACCAAAAGGAAAGCTCCATAACCAAAAGGAAAGCTCCATGACCAAAAGGAAAGCTCCATGACCAAAAGGAAAGCTCCATAACCAAAAGGAAAGCTCCATGACCAAAAGGAAAGCTCCATGACCAAAAGGAAAGCTCCATAACCAAAAGGAAAGCTCCATGACCAAAAGGAAAGCTCCATGACCAAAAGGAAAGCTCCATAACCAAAAGGGAAGCTCCATGACCAAAAGGAAAGCTCCATGACCAAAAGGAAAGCTCCATAACCAAAAGGAAAGCTCCATAACCAAAAGGAAAGCTCCATGACCAAAAGGAAAGCTCCATGACCAAAAGGAAAGCTCCATGACCAAAAGGAAAGCTCCATGACCAAAAGGGAAGCTCCATGACCAAATGGAAAGCTCCATAACCAAAAGGAAAGCTCCATGACCAAAAGGAAAGCTCCATGACCAAAAGGAAAGCTCCATGACCAAAAGGAAAGCTCCATGACCAAAAGGAAAGCTCCATGACCAAAAGGAAAGCTCCATGGCCAAAAGGAAAGCTACAGGATCAAAAGGAAACCTCCATGATCGATAGGAAATTACCGGGATAAAATAGAAAACTCTATAAGAGTAGCAACCCAATAAACAGCCAGCTAAATATCCCATAATTCCTCCAGCGGAAACGGCATCAGCTCGCTGAGGGAGCTTAACAAGCTCAAGTGCTTGCCGATGCTCCGTGCTGTTGTGCTGTCGGAGAATCCCATCGCCGAGGACGACGAGTACCGGCTCGAGGTGCTGACGGTGCTGCGCAAGGTGATCCGGCTGGACAAGGACGAGTACCAGGATGACGAGCGGGAGGAGGCTGAGGCTCGCTACGAGCAACGGCGACTCGAGGAACTGAACAAGGAGGAGATGGAGGTAGGTACTCTTGTGCATCTCCTCTTTAGTGGTGGGATAAATTGGAAGCCAGAAACATCCCAGCAAGGCCGATTAATTAATTGCTACAGTACTCCAAAACATCAGGGAATGATTATTAGTGACTCACCGCTACCCCTGAACCCACAGGGAATGATTATTGTTGACTCGCCA
This sequence comes from Macrostomum lignano, assembly GCA_002269645.1. Taxonomy (NCBI): domain Eukaryota; kingdom Metazoa; phylum Platyhelminthes; family Macrostomidae; genus Macrostomum; species Macrostomum lignano. The sequence goes on from NIVC01003501.1 coordinate 26,543, forward strand.
CTACCCCAGATCCCCCAGGGAATGATTATTGGTGACTCGCCGCTACCCCAGATCCCCCAGGGAATGATTATTGTTGACTCGCCGCTACCCCAGATCCCCCAGGGAATGATTATTGGTGACTCGCCGCTACCCCAGAACCCCCTCATGGAATGATTATTGGTGACTCGCCGCTACCCAGAACCCCCTCATGGAATGATTATTGGTGACTCGCCGCTACCCCAGAACCCCCTCATGGAATGATTATTGGTGACTCGCCGCTACCCCAGAACCCCCTCATGGAATGATTATTGGTGACTCGCCGCTACCCCAGAACCCCCAGGGAATGATTATTGGTGACTCGCCGCTACCCCAGAACCCCCAGGGAATGATTATTGGTGACTCGCCGCTACCCCAGAGTGATGACTCGAAGCAGATCAGATAACTATAACAACTAACATCAATCGTGATAATTTCAGGAGGGTAAAGAAGAGGAAGATGATGCAACAGCGGAGGCAGCGGCAGACGAACCAGTTGAAGAGTGAAGTCGGATACGATGATTGGGACAAAAGAAAATTCCATCCGTGATCTGATAACACTAAGTTTATGCATACTATCTATATAAACAAAAGGAAATGCCGTACGCACCAGCCACAAGTTGTGCGATTTAACTTTTTGTCTGTTTGTTTCTTTGATATATTTTGACTTGTGACTAAGCTTCGACGAATAGCTATTCCCATATTGTTTAGCTTACATATTTTACTACTTATGGTATGCTTTTTGTTGCTGAACGAAGGGATTTCATTAATGTTTTTCTATTGGAAACTAAACCAAATATAATTACCAGATGTTATTGACAATTGGCTTTGTTCTAATATTTAATTCATATTTCTAAGAAACAAAACGCTCGAAAAAGAGAAGTTGGACTTGTCTCATTTAATTAACAGGTACCTATATGATATACATAGCATAGTCAGTGGCTTGCCATTATGGATGAGTGGTCGCTTTTTCTCACAGCTATTGATTATCCTGTAGCTTTATCACAGCTATTGATTATCCTGTAGCTTTATCACAGCTATTGATTATCCTGTAGCTGTCTCACAGCTATTGATTATCCTGTAGCTTTATCACAGCTATTGATTATCCTGTAGCTATATCACAGCTATTGATTATCCTGTAGCTATATCACAGCTATTGATTATCCTGTAGCTTTATCACAGCTATTGATTATCCTGTAGCTTTATCACAGCTATTGATTATCCTGTAGCTGTCTCACAGCTATTGATTATCCTGTAGCTTTATCACAGCTATTGATTATCCTGTAGCTATATCACAGCTATTGATTATCCTGTAGCTTTATCACAGCTATTGATTATCCTGTAGCTTTATCAACGCTATTGATTATCCTGTAGCTTTATCAACGCTATTGATTATCCTGTAGCTTTATCAACGCTATTGATTATCCTGTAGCTTTATCACAGCTATTGATTATCCTGTAGCTATCTCACAGCTATTGAATATCCGGTAGCTTTATCACAGCTATTGATTATCCTGTAGCTTTATCAACGCTATTGATTATCCTGTAGCTTTATCACAGCTATTGATTATCCTGTAGCTATCTCACAGCTATTGAATATCCGGTAGCTATCTCACAGCTATTGATTATCCGGTAGCTATCTCACAGCTATTGATTATCCGGTAACTATCTCACAGCTATTGATTATCCTGTAGCTTTATCACAGCTATTGATTATCCTGTAGCTTTATCACAGCTATTGATTATCCTGTAGCTTGGCTTTCGATGGCAAGAATTTTTGCTTCTTTTACCCCGCCATTTTTGCTACAGATGCTCTTCAACTGTAGCAATTAAATAAAAGCAATTCACGCAAGGCAATAAGTTGCAATATGATTCACGTGATTTAATTGTCTCGGACAAATTAAAAACTGTTTTGGAAGCAGAGACGGGCCAAGCAATATAATCAGAAATAATCAAGTTTCGGTACTGGAGCAGCAGTGCTTACCATGCAACATGTATATGTATATGACATTACAGACACTAAAGGTCAACTCCGATTAGGTTGGTGTTACAGTAAAAAGCGCAAGCTAAAAAAACACACAAACAATTTTCATATTAAACACAACTATTGAAGGCTGACAATAGTCACAAGAAGCTGATTATGTATAATGTGTTGCAATAATGAATAGAACTAAGCATATAGCAATTATGATATAATCTACAGACAGTAGACAGTAGAATACCAAGCTATATAAAGGTAAAATTAAATTAGTAAAATTACTGATCAACAAGAAGACAGAGAAACTTGAATATAGAGACTAATAAAATTTTATCAATTAGCTTCACGCATGCACAAATTCAACTGGGATGGCCTTAGCATGGGTTTAACAATACTTGCTGTATAGATAATTATTGATCAAACAAATAGCAAAACGCAGGCAACCGATAGGCGAAGAAAAATTCGTTACTAAAAAATTATTTTAATATATACTAATGACAGTAATAAGCATACTGTTCAAACGAGTTTGATTGACACATTCGCGCACAAAAACACTAGTCAATGTATGTGTGTTTAGCAGGTCTCGGACAGCCGATAAAGCGCAGTGCTCAAGCCAGAGTTGACATGATATTCTTCAAGTTGCTATTCTTAGTTTTCTGCACTAGCAAGCACAGCTTGGTCATCGGCACCCGCTGCTCAGTGAGGTGCGGCAGCGAGATCGGTATCCTGTTGTAGTCGATCTTGTTCTCGAATATGCCGATGCTGTTGGGGATCAGTTCTGGCGACAGGTGCACCAGGAAGCCGTTGATGTACAGGCAGTTGCTAGCCTGATCCTCGGGCAGCTGGATCACCCGGTAGCTGTACGTGGCCTTCCAGTTGATCTCCTTGATGGTCTTCTGCGCGGCCGGGTTCAAGCCGACAGCGATTACATTGGTGCCGGCCATGCAGACCAGATCCTTCAGCGAGGTTGTGCCCTTCTTGGTGTCCAGCTGGGGCACGGACACGATTGTCACCGGGTACTCGGGAACGTTTTAGCAACGCAGGTGGCGCCGGCCTCGTTCGTGTGAGTTGAGATGCCAACGATGATCTCCTTGCCTATGGGAAGGTGATTTTGAAGTAAAGCTTACAATAAGTAGCACTCAGGGGGCCGAAACCCAGGTGTGTGTCCAACGGCCCAGGCTCGATTCCAAGTGCAGTCACATTAACTTGTGGCTAAATTGGAATCTTCGCTTGGCTCTGCTCGTCCAACCCCCAAGGCGCAGTGAAGTGTACATGCCTGACGATAAATAAAGTCAGGGCCGCTGTACACTCCTGTGTGAGTGTGTGCCTGTGCGTATGACTGCGTACGTATCCGCGCGCTTGTGTGCCTGCTCAGGGGAGTCGGTGGAATGGGCAGCAATGCCTCTCGCCAGTTGTGCGAGAACGTCGCTTAAAGTGCGCCAGGGTGCACACAGCCCCCTTCCAGTTATTATTAGGCTACTAATGCGAGAGTCGGCCCGCAGATGGCGAGAAGACAAGAAGTCATGCCGCCTGAGCATGACCCCTGGGCACGCACACAATCGTCGGGCATGTACATTGTGCACTTTAACTTGGGGATAGAGCCCCAAATGGGTGTGACTTTTTGAAATCAGTAAACTATCAAAGCTTCAAACTTTTGAACTTGCACAATAGATCTGTAGGGCGTTAGCACTAAAATAAATTACTACTTACTAGTGTAAGATTTGAAACCTTGGGTTCAAGCCTGAATTTACAAATTATATTAACAGCTCATTAACTTACCAGTGAATAGTACATCGCTACCTTCAAGCTGGGCTCCATCAATGGAGATCTCGGCCACTTTCATGCCTAGCTGACGCTTCAAAGTCTGTCGTATGGCACTTATCTGCATAGGAATTATAATTATATTATAAAAAACTATTTATTTAGTTTTAATCTATGACTAAAGCCAAGGTTTTTATACTTTAGAATATATTGAATTATGGCAACTAGTTGTTTCACCCATAAACTGTTTTGGCCATGGACATTTCACCCCTAGACCATTTTGCCCATAGACCATTTTGGCTTAAGCCAATTAGACTAGTTTGGCAAAGGTAGCAACAAATGTAAATGCCCAAACTTGGAGAAAGAATTGATTGAATAATTGATTCTTAATTGGTGACAAATCTTATACTTTTAGAATTTTTGGTTTTACCTTGCTTGTAACTGAAACCCTTTCTCTTGATCTACTAATTGAAATGGCTTATCGCTTATCATGCTTTTGAAAGGAATAACTTTCTTAAAAAAACTTGTAATGATTCACAATCTTATTAAACACAATTGTCAGTGTTGGGCACCAGTCTGTTAATAAGCGTTAATCCATTAATAAGCATTAAGATTTTTTTAAACTAACAGATTAACAAATTTGTATTAATAATTTTGTGAGTAAACAACAAATTCATTGTTAACATTAATGGCAATATCAATGACCAAAGATGAAAAGAAAAAACAAAAATATGTCTGACAAGAAGTTACAATATTACAAATGTTTTTGAATTTACCTAAATGCTTTATTCATCTCTGTTTATAACAATGATCATGCAAATGTAACAACTTCTTACTAATGAACTTTAAAAAAGAATTAAAATTGTGAAATTTATTGCTTTTGCGTGAGCATCAATCATTTTGATTCACTTTTTTAACAATATTTTGTGACTTTCTGCTGCGCCTGCTAATGCTACTAAAGCAACCTTCTTATTCATATTTTATTATTAACTAATTAGCTTTTAAGTTTCAAATAAATAAGTTACTTTTTACTGTTTTCTTACTTTTAGTAGTATTATGCATACAAGTTTTATAAATTATTATTTATTACTTTTTAGCTTATAAATCACTTAGATGATCTCTGTGTTTTGCTAAAAAGATGAAAAAGCAAACACAGTACATTATGAAGTCTGTTTTGGAAAAAAAGTGCAAGATTTATCTATTAAGTGAGTTAACTTTAATAGATTAATGCTTATTAATGATTATCAATTAATTTCCAGTTAACTTTAAAAAAATTAAGAGTTAATAAGTTAAGATTATTTGTTTTAACACTAATGCTTTTGCCATTCATGGAAGTTAAGATTTTCATTAGGGTGCCCAACACTGACAATTGTAATAATTCATGTTGTGTAGCAACAATTCATATTGTATTATACAATAAAACTAAATATTAGCATTAAATAGTATTGAAAAGACAAATCTAAAGATACATATAGAGCTAAATCTCTAAATTATATAATTACCATTCTGGCCAAAATGCTCATAGCCAAACTGGTTTATAGGCAAAACAGACTATGGGCAAAATGGTCTAAAGGCAAAATGTCCAGGGCCAAAATTTTTAGGGGCAAAACAACTGGAATTCTAAATTATAATTGAACTCAATTTTATTGTCATTAAGCAATCAACAATTGCTTGATTGAAGCTTTATTACTGACAAATTGCCTTTTCTTAAAGATAAAACAACATAGACAAAATATCTTAGGATAATAAATATAAATAAAAATATGTATGGTCAAGTTATCATTAATTATTATTTGTAATATTAAGAAGTATTACTATAGTAAATTTTTAGTGACTAGTTTTACTGTCAGACTTGGAATTATAGATGGAATGTTTGCTGAGCTTAGATTCATGCAGTCTAAACTTACTTTTCCTCAAAAAACTATATTTGGGCCAATTATAGTTTATATTGGCAATATTATACATCAATTTAAAAAAAACTTTCTAGTCAAGTCAAATAGATATGCTTACCTCTCCTTGCCTATTGCCATATGGATTGCACATTAAAGCAATGTTGTTGATAATTACTGCAGTGTCATCAACAAATGGACTAGTTGGATGCCGCTCTTCAACGTCAATTTCTAAAACATCCATAAAACTTTGTCTTAAAATTTCAACAAGATTTTCATGCTCCGCCCTTGCTGTTTCAATGTCAATTTTTGGGTACTTTTGAGAAAAAGACTGTGGAATCTTTTGAACGATGGCATAGTTGTACTTAAATGCCATTTTAGCGAGCACTGATAAAAAAGTTACTAATTGGGTTTACTTGGAACAGCGATTGATAAAGCACGATTTAAGTCTCGCCTATATATAGCGCATAAATTACAAGGAATATAAATACAATTTGAAATTGAATGACAAATCTTGATTTATAGGAAATGAACCCTTATATTTTCTTTGTGTGTCTTTCAGGCTAATTTAAAATGCGATATGTCCGGCGTACTACTTTTGTCCGGCGTTTTACAGGTTGTAGGATGACTTTGTTATAGCATATGAGATGCCCGGCGTATCTATACAATGGGTGTGTATAAAAGCTGGCACTGGCACATTGGACACATTCGACACCCCTTTTTATAACAAAATTAGATATGAAAATGCAAAATAAACTTGCAGAGCTACTTTTAAAAAATTTTTAAAAAATGATAATAATAGAAATGACATCCTTGCTTTTGTGATAGATGATTTGTTAAATATTCTTTGTATTATCGTTTTTTGTACATGTTTAATTTGGCATTCGATTTTTTAAAATAATCGCACATGCAAAAACTGTACAGCTTGCAATGCTATTACTCTGTGATTTTACTACCCCGAAGGTTCTGTACTACAGGCGTACCGATTTAATGCTAAATATGCCTGATATATGAAATGATCAAACTAATAGTCAGAACTCAATTCTCCATAAAATGATGAAGCATTCTGCTCTTATCAAAAAACCACAACTTATTTTGTTAGGATTACTTCATGAAGAACGAACTTTGGATATTCCAAATTGCAAGTATTTCTATAATAAAATAGTTAATACATTGGCAGATTATTTGATGAAAAAATTGCACCCAAAAAGTTTTTTTTACTTTGAAAGATGATGAAAATATTAATAATTTCCAAGCTTCTTCTTTTATTAGTTCAATTACTTTTTGTATGATTTCAACCAACAAAAAAGGAATAGTTACTCAGTGAAAGTTCAAATTACAGTCTCTTCTTTATATACAATCCTTTTAAGAAAACCTTTATTATTATGAATAATTTGCCAAGTCATGATATTTAAGAAATTGTGCTAATCATTTAAATTATGAGTTAAAAAATGCAAGCATATAAGTAAAAAATCTACCCTATAGACCAAGAAGTCTTTTTACTGAAAAGTTATATGTGACGCTTTGAATAAACAACATATAAACCATCTTCACATAACATTAATTGTCATTTATTTCAGACCTAAATCCTTTAGCACATTAAATATTCTGCACGTATGTTGCAGGGTATACTTCCTTCTTCTAAAATCCTACAAATGACACAAAGTTTTAATAGGCAAATTTATTAGTATTGTTTATATTAATATTTCTATGTTTATGAGAAGTTTTCCAATAAGAACAAGTTCCCAATCATTAAAACACGATTTTTTAATTCTAATGTCTAAAATTATGGTGTTCTAAGGGACCAAGTGATAGGTTTTAAGCTACTATTAGCACCTGCATGATTTATTTATTTAATACCTACACATTCCTTAATATCTATAGTTTGCCTAATTGCCTAATTGCTAACCCTAATTCTAGCCTTCTTGGCTTACAAGTTTGAGTCTTCACAGCATATTATTCAATTCAAGCCCTACTAATTTTATTAGCCTCTCTTAATTTTATAAAATAATAATTTTCTTTAGTGTAACTGCTCCAAAAATTTAAATTTTAATTTAAGTAGTGTGCCGAAACACCACTTGCACCATTACAGCCCTGTCTATAATTTTTTTGTGCTAATTGGTTGACCACTTTCAATAATTTTCTTGGGTCAAGAGTGTGATATCTGCATATCGCAGCATGAATTTTTTAAAGAATCCCTAATTTTATACAAGGAATCATATATATTTATAGAAAGTTAGCTCTTAGAGTAGAGATAAAGTACATAAGACTATTAAAAGCAACTTTTCATACAATTGCTTATGGTAATGATTTCTATTGTTATAAAGTTACAAATAAATAAAAAGTTACATTGCATTTAAACTGTTCTTTATGAGTTGTAAGCCTTTCAACTCAGAGTGCACTTCAATTGCTTTAATATACATTGCTAGATGTTATTTAGCATTTCTTTGTTATTTATCATTTAACTCATTGCATTGTTTAATTGCTAATTTCATTTGCTCAGCTGCAATATTTATTACTTTTTTATTAATGCCAATGTTTGTTATACTTTTTCTCCCAATTTTTAGTGTTTGTGGTATTCTTTTGTCAAATTTTAATTTTTCAGCTGTATCTATCTTTACAAAAAATTGTACCTGTAAACTTATGGTTTTTTGCTTACAATGGTACTGTACTAAATTATATTTTATTTCCTTGTTAGATTCTCTAAATTGAAAAAGTAATGCACTGCTTTATTATCATGCATATTGAATATTAAGGATAGTTAGTATTCCTTCCTTGAAAAAGATTCTAGAGTTGGATTCTTTTTGATAAGAGAATAAATAATTTATTGAGTTTAAATGTTTTTAAAACATTAATTAATTGCATTTTGATGGAAATCATAACTTAAAAAATTATTCGTTTTTTTATTTAAGACACGGGGGATTTCAAAAGTCCATATTAACAACAAATCAAACATTAAAATTATGGGAGAGAGAGAGAGAGAAGTATTAGATTCACTTTCACCATTGCTGTTGATTTATGGAAAGGCAGTAAACAAGCCAGAGCAGCTGCAAATTGTCAAATATGCCATGTCCGGCTATAAAATTCTGCAACTAGTCTGCTGCTCACTTTTTCCAACGTTTATTGAGGACAAGAAACGGCATTTAATGTTTCTATGTTTTCTGTAAGTGCACAAACTAGGTAAATGAAAATGACGTACCGAAAGTAGTTCGACAATAAAGCAAGATAAGAAATGAATTTAAATGTAGTATAAAACTTGTTGATACTACCAATCTCATGGTTGTTAGAAGTATATGAAAAAGTGCAATTATAAATAAATATTTACATTTTCATTCGAAAGCCAAAGTATATTTATTCAAGCAAAACAACGACCAAAACTCGATTTTTGTTAACATAAGGGGTGTCCAATGTGCCAATGGTGCCCTGCTTTTATACATACCCTCTATACAATAACGTTCACAGCAAAAATAGTCTGGAGAAAGAGAGAGCTGTTGCATCTTTTTTCTCGCTTTTATGTCTGCTACCTGGTTCTTTTTTATTATGAGCTTCTGTGTGTGTCTAAAAGTGGAGATTTAACCTTTTCCCTATATGCCGTGAACTCAACATTTAACTGAGTTTTTACCTATGAGTTGTCTTGCATCCACATGTTGGCAAAATGCTTAAATATTATTAGAGTTGTCTTTTTTAAAGTTGACAAATGCTGGAGCGGTGCAGTTCTATAATTCATGTCGAAACACGCGACCTTCTACTTCAAGTAAATAAGTATGATATATATAGACATGCATATATATAGACGTGTACATGTATTTTGTATGTACATGTACAGTATGAGTGCAATCTAACGAGTAAAGTTAGGATGGCTGATGCAGAATAATGCACAATGGAAACAATCTTCAAGCGGCTCTGTGACTGTTGTTATGATATGACAATTTACAACTTTACCCCACAAGGTACGGTGAATGAGCAATTATACAAATAATAATCATTATAATTGTTTTCATCCTAAATACATAAATCGGAAAGTACATACTTCATGATCACAAAAAATTTAACAAACAGCAAACGGAGATTTCGCTTATTTATCAATCGTACGTACAAGTACGTCTGGAATCTGTGGGTTTAAAAGTGCTGCTAAATTTAGATCATGCAACAACTTGCGGAAAACATTTGAATGGAAGGACGATATGAGAAGCCACTCCATACAGCAATCGTCTGTTCATAGCTTGACGTATCTAAAAGATCCATGCTAGAATACTTTTCCGTGGAGCAAAAGAGCAATGCACAACTGCAAACGAGCGTGAAGCATCTGAAATCCGCATTCACTTTCAAGGATTAAATATCATTTAGCGGCAGAGTAGATAAAGATAAACTCGATCATTTGGCAGCGACGAGCGTACATGTGATTCATAACGATAGTTTTTCTATAGCACGCTGCAGCATCTTCTCTGGCTGCCGCAGCCGCTGTCGCTGTCGCTACCATGTCGACGCCGACGTCGAAGGTCCACAGCGCTTGAGCCGTTGCGCATCTGCATGGAGCTGTTCGCCAAGCTGACTCCAGTAGCGCCGCTGCGACCAACTAAGGAGTAGTACTTCAGCAGTTTGCGGGCCACCTCTCTCAGCATGTCGGACACACCGTCGCCTTTTGTTAAGGAAATGTAAGTAAAAATACTGAAGGAGGATGCATACATTTTTAGTTACCGTTGTATCAGCACGTTCGTATCGCTTGTTTACGTAATATTTAGCGATGCTTCATGCCTCCATAAATGAATCCTATTCAACTGTTTTAAAGAAACCTGCACTTGCTTTGTGCCACACAAGCTTCAACCTGCCGTTCGCACATGTAGATGCAGGCTCAAACTGCGTCATCATTAAGAGAACATAATTTCAAACAACCTGCAGGCGAAAAACTTAAAGTGCAACTGATCCACAGTTTTGAGCATTTAAAAGTAATAGCTGCAATGCAAACAAGCGCGGGCCTTCAAATAATTTTCATTATCTGATGGCGCAACGTCCTGAAAAAACGGTAACTCCTTCTAGTGGTCCTTGATTTAATGATTGCTGCATGCACCTACTGACCTGTTTTTGCAGATACAGACGAGATGAGCTTGCAGTTGAATGTTGCTGCAAAGTTTTGCAGTTGCTCCTGCGTTATAGCCGGATTGAGGTCGTTCTTATTGGCCACGATCACCTTCAGGCCTATTGAATTGGAAGTGTGTGGGTGACTTGAGGAGCTGGGACCGCTATTTTGCTGCTTCAGTTCGTGTCCTAGTCTAGCATTGTAGTTATGTAGGCTACATGCAAGCGTATAGGCCACAACCCCCTTGTAGCATAATCTAGCCTAGTGGTCAGAGCGTCGGACTCGTACGACTTGAAGGTCGGGGGTTCGATTCTCGACCGAATCGGAACAATTTGTGTCCTTGAGCAAGACACTTAGTTCTGCATTGCTTCAGTTCACCCAGCTGTAAGATGGGTGCCAGCATTAGCTGGGGTATTTGAGGCTGTGTGGTGACCCCCCAGTCCTTAGACTGAACAGCCGTACGCAGCCTTCAGATGCTCCGCGCAATAGCTGCGGCTGAGCTGTCGGTTGCACATCTGGCCCAATTGGGGCAGGTGTAATAAAAAATAATATTAGCTAATTCACTCACAGTCTTTACAATAAAAGTCCACATCCTGATTCCATCGGTGTAGACTGTCTAACGAAGTTTTATCGTCACTACTGCAGGTTAGTAGTACGCAGTGCGTATTTCTGTAGTAGTTTCTAGTTAGTGTGCGAAATCTTTCCACGCCAGCTGTGTCCCAGAGAGCGAACTGTTGATTGATTGACAAGGTTGTACTTTAGTATCAAGCAGGTGTATGAATCATGTGGCATCCACAAAGAATGACCGTGTTTTAAAAGGCTATCATATGTCAATCCATAAACTATCGTATGTCTTGAGTATCACAGAGAGGCAGCCAAAATTCTGAGTAAAGAAATTGGACTCCTATAGCTGAAAAATAAGGGTTAGTCTTCTAAATTGCCAACGAGTTTTTTAAACCATGCAGCCAGGCAACCCGATGAAGCACTGTGGAACAATGGTTCAAAGCATTCTATAGAGAGAGTAAGGCGATGCTGGCTCCCGACCAGAACGGAATACTTTATCGATCTGTTGAAACAGTTGGGAATCAGTACTCAAAGAAAGAAATATGAAGTCATGGTCATGCGGGATTCGTTTGACACAAAAAGCACAGGCTCCCCCTCCCAGCCTCCACTGAGCCCCATAGCCAATATGCCGGAAGTGAGAGCAGATGGAGAGGTTCAGGCGACTTGGGGCAACTAAAATACATGGATTAAAAGTGCTTTTTTCTTTCTATATGGCACGGAGATAGGATGAGTGGCCAGGCTACTATGGCAAGGAAGAATACGCATGCTGAGTCTGCTTCCGACACGACGCGTCCTGGCAACCCGAGAGCAGCGCTATATGCTATTCTATAGAACTAAAGGCATCAACCAAAACCAGCTGGTCTGTTTTTAATAAACAATTTAGAAGGCCCAGCGTCTACAATTTCCTACGAGATTTAAAAGCTCTTATAGTTTACCAAAGCTGTTAATTAGATGCAGGGTAAAAATGGCTGATGAAGAATTGGTGAATTGTATATTAAGGGGAGACAGCATCAGTTTTCGTTGATTGGTCCACTGAACCTGAACGGGAAGTTTTAGAAGTTTTTTTTTCAGTAGCATTGGTAGTGAGAAAAAGGTTGGTTAAAATATGGCATCACAATGAGAAGCCGTACCCCTCACGTTTGACTATAGTGGCTTGTGGGTGTAGGAAATTTCCCGGAACTGAACTGACGGCTTAGTTCACACTGGCTCTCTCGCCCGTCTCTTCCTCTGCCCGCATGTCTTCCTCCACGTTAAAAAAGGTTTCCAGGCGTGCCTACCAGCCTGGTTACAAGCTCTCGATACGCTCACAGATGCGAGGCTGCTGAGCAAACTAGCAGACAAGAAGACTTATAGCATGATTGTTTCCTTCAAAGCTATTGACAAAATTTGATTCTATTCTCGGTGGCAACAAGAAAGAAGCGAATGAAATGCAAGTCTCTTCTGCAAGACACCATTCAAGGTGAGTCCTGTACACCCGCACCACTGCACACCGGCTGAAATCAAAGCACTATTTTTAATATTCTGCTCTGCTAAAACTGCTGACTGACAACTATGCATGAAAATTAAAAACTGACCTTAACACGAGCCTCATCAACTTCGACTGACGTGCTGCAGCTGTCGATGCCTACGGTGACATCGGCGCTGAAGATGTCCTCCTTGATGCGCATAAACAGCGAAGTCTTGCCAACGCCACTCTCGCCAATGAGAACCAGCTTAAACATTGGCGTCCGCAGCATTGAGTACCTGTGATCTTGCATGACCTCCCCGGTGATCCAAAACTCTGCAGTGGGGGTCAATTTAGGACGCTGACAACCGGAAATTAGTAGGCTTAGGCCAGGCTGCTAAGTAATTAAGTTCTTGGTATCGCGCAAGTTATTCCAACTCGGAGCTTTTTTGCAAAATCAAGAAATGCAGAAATTTACTCTGTATAAGAACCTTTCACTCTGTGCACATTCCAGCACCCACCCCAGGGCAGCAAGATAAGAAAGTGCAGCCAAAATCTGTTTATGGTAGTACAAGCCTGAGATCAAACTGCAGGGACCAAAACGATGTACAAAGTGGGCAATGTTTGTTCTTGTGAACGTCAGCAACTGAAATAGCTGTTCAAAGAAATGACGACATGTTTGGGTAGTAATTTTAGATTGCAAATAAAATAACTTTTACAGCATATCACGAGTATAAATTTCCCTGCAATCACACGAAGGATTGTTAATTTCTATTTACAGGAAATGACCATCTGAATTTACACTTTTGTTCAAATTAGTAATGACAATAAATGATTCGTTTGTATACATCAGATTTTTGGAACCGATAGAACTTTGGACCGTATATACCATTAAAGGGTTGTAGCCTAGTGGTTAGCGAGTCGGAATCACGTCTGAAAGGTCGGGGGTTCGATTCTCGACCCACTTGGAACAATTTGTGTCCTTGAGCAAGACACTTAACTCTGCATTGCTTCAGTTCACCCAGCTGTAAATGAGTGCCAGCATTAGCTGGGGTATTTGAGGCTGTGTGGTGACCCCACAGTCCTTGGACTGAACAGCCGTACGCAGCCTTCAGATGCGCCGCGCAATAGCTGCGGCTGAGCTGTCGGTTGCACATCTGGCCCAATCGGGGCAGTTGTAATCAATTATTATTTCTATTATACCTTACCTATAAGCACGTATACGTATAAGAACTGACCACTTTAAAGAATATCTAGCAAGTTATAGATAAACTTTTCTTCTATAAGGGTTCCGACTTGAATTCCGAACATTAACTAAAATCACCATTACCTGCACACCACCCCCTTCCTGATGCTCAGAGCCCAGCTCAGCGGCAAAAGTCTGAGCGCCAGCACTAGCGGAGCAGGAGGCCACGGGGCTTCTGCGCTTGTCAGCGACATAAATCGCGATGCTGACCGACAGAGCGCGCGCTTCTTCGGCATTCACAAGGTGGCGCAGTCCAAACAGCGGGGCCGCGGGCCCCAGCTCAGCGAGTGCTACGTCCTGCTGCCTGGAGAGGGTGTCGTCAACATTCCGTTTGATGAGGCTGGAGATTCTGAGGCGACTCTGGCTAGTGTTGGACAGCAACTGGAGCTGCAGACTGGATTCGCCATGTCTGCCTGTTGCTTGGTGCCCAGCAGTAAGAATTTCGTCTGAAGCATTGTAGCCTTTTATTTACTAGATCTTTTGATAAAGAACTCGATTGGAGCAATAGACAGCTAGCGGCTTCGAAGTCGTCACCTACCGGAAGTCACTGAAGTCAGTTAGCGCTCAGTCCTGTGTCATAAGAGGTCCCGGGATCAATTCCAGGTTTGATAAAAAATGTAGGACTCATAGGACTTTTGAACTCTCATAAGTATATTTATTAAAGCGCCATCTTCTTCCAAATTGTCGTCTATTAGGTGAAGTCGCCAATCGACGTGAAAACGCCGGTAGCCGGATCTTTCATGGTGCAACGCTGAGCCTGAGCCTGCAGCCGGCCTACCAGCAGCTGCTGACAGACGTGCAGGCGGGCAACTGCTCCGGGGTGCGAGCCTGGCTGCTAGCGGCTGCCAGAGCGGCTCCAGGCGGCGGTGTTGAAGCAGCCGACGGTCGACTTAGGCTACGACCGGTCGCGCACGCGGGGCTCCTGCTGGCCTGCTGCCTTGGAAGCCTGACTTTTGTGCGCCTGTTTCTCCAGAGCATGCGTGAGTGCTGGCTGGGACCGATAGAGAAAGTAACACTCTTCGAAATTGTCATCCAAGTCTTCACTTAGTAACAGAAAATCTTCGTGTGACAACAACAGAATGCACAGGCCACGAGTGGCCACAAAGGAGGCTAAGGTACGCTCGTATCAGAACAAACGCATTTAGGCCGCACTTCTCAAGAAGTGAGCTCCCTCAGTCAGAGTCAGAACTGGGTCTCTCGCATCCCTCAGAAGCAGCTGGCTCCGTCCATCCAGCTTCTCCAGGTCATCCGTCAGGGTCCATATAATAATGAGGATATGTATGTATAATAACTATGAATAATTATTCATGTTCAGCCAGCAACTTTCAAGAAAATACGCCAAAACCCTAGCAAAAGTGGGCACTAGAAGTACTAAGAGTAACCTAAAATCAGCTGGCTAGGCTATTTTGCTAAAAGTTGCCCCTTTAACTCTGCTGTCAACATATTTTCTATAATTGCAAGTGCACTTAATTGCTAGTTCTAGACAGACAATCTACAGTCCGTCACTACTTGGGTTTAGAGATAAGCCTTGAGCATGCTCAGGCGAGAGCCCAAATCTTTAATTTCATTCGGAAGAACCCAGCGCGCGTTGCAGTTCGCTGAAGCAACGAATTAGAAGAAAGTGGCGCTTAAAATGACGCTTTTGGTTCCTAAAGTGGGCATTTTTGTTTAAACTGCTGATAGCAGGATCCTTTCTTCCAGAATCAAGGTGCGCATTCGAACAAACCGAATAAACCGTTCTTGAGAATTACCTTGAAACTGAATATAGATACTTTCATTATTCGATAGCAATGCGGAAAGCTAAGTGAAATTCTGTAAAGGTTTCAGGAATACGAGTATTTGCATTTTTACCAAGAGAAAAATAAGAATACTAATAATATTCGATTACACCTGCCTTAATGGCCAGATGTGCAACCGACAGCTCAGCCACAGCTATTGCGCGGCGCATCTGAAGGCTGCGTACGGCTGTTCAGTCCAAGGACTGGGGGGTCGCCACACACAGCCTCAATTACCCCAGCTATTGCTGGCACCCATTTTACAGCTGGGTGAACTGAAGCAATGCAGAGTTAAGTGTCCTGCTCAAGGACACAAATTGTTCCGATTGGGTCGAGAAAGTACGTCTCAATACATGATTGCTAATGTTAAATTTAAATCAGCAATCAGATTAAAAGCGGTGGGTTTCAACACCAACTACTTAGAAAGTAGTAAAATCTATTAGGTATGTATTAAAATGTATGAAGAGTTCGCTTCAGCACACTAGAGAGAGAGGAAAAGAGAGAGAGAGAGAGAGAGAGAGAGAGAGAGAGAGAGAGAGAGAGAGAGAGAGAGAGAGAGAGAGAGAGAGAGAGAGAGAGAATTAAGTCTAGTGTCTAAACGCACGAGCTCCCACTTCCAGACCTAGGCCTGGGAACAAATTCAGTGATCACTTTACTGTTGTGGGCTCCTCTTCTTAGTTGCGCGGGTTCGTAGAGCTCCTGGTCTTCCTGTTATCCTTCCTCCGGAGTAGTTTTCTTGATATCTAAAATCGGCCGAACGTGAGAGCGTAACGATTCAATTCGTCGACTTCGGAATATTCCTTGAGTTCAAAATCAATACTTTATCGAATGCAGGAATCAGAGATGCGCCCTAGTAACAGAATCAACTCTATAACAATGACGAGGTCCTCCAGAAAGGGCGCCTTCTTCTAGAACTAACGGAATTGGAGTCGTGTGCCCCTATCGGTTACTCTAGGGTAACAAAATCAATCAATCGGTAAACCTCTAAGGGTATTTATTGGAATCGATCCGCAGATCCTATCCGATCCCTTAGGAAAAGGGAGGCCTCGAATTCAGTAAAATCAGTAAATTCAACTGATCAGTAACGGCCGGCAATAACACCGCTCTCAATAATCAAAATAACGAAGACTCGAACAAAGGCTTACCGAACGGTATCTACTTCTCCCAGAGATGTAGCCTCGTAGTTCTTGGGTGTTCTCAAGTCCTCTTGAGGCTGCTCCGAGTTTAAGATTTTTGCTCGGATTTTGGCTTGTATTTATAGGCAAATTATTGCCTATATTTTAGAATTTTAGCGAATCCAATAGGTTTCGGGCATCATTTACCATATTCGGGAGTTCTAAAATTAAATGTTGCGAACCGGCACAATAAAAGTGTCATTCGCTGTTTCGTGATACTACTGAGAATAGATTTTGATCGCATAACCAACCAACAAACTGACAAAACTTTTGGTTTTTACGTATTTTTATCTTACTACTTCTAGAAGTATGTTTGTACTGTATTTCGTAGATCTCTACAAGTACAATAAATAACTCCCCAAGATCTGCCACCCCATTCCAGCCGAGCTGGCCAACACGGTCACGAGTCGGTCAGGCCGCACCTGCTTGCACCTGGCTTGCTATCACGAGCTAGCCGCCATCTGCCGACTGCTGCTCAGTCGGATGTGCCGTCAGGCTGCCGGCTACGCCGACTGCAACGGCCTGCGAGCGGCCGACTACGCCAGTCAGGGGTCACCGGCTCGAATCCTGGCGCTGAAGGCGTCGGCAGCTCCATCGACATCTAGGCTACAGGGTCGATTGGAGGGAAGATTTTCCAGCACAGATGAAGATTGTTGTCATGGTAAAGGTTGCCAATCAACGACGCATCGTCTACGGCTGTTCGACTTCCCGATGCCGGACCATCGGTCTGGAGGCTGCAGTGGCTGTTGCCAGCATCGGCAGCAGCTTTATCAGCCCTACCTTCCGGTGCTGGGGTCGAGGACTCGGACTGATGCCGGACCCTGATTGAGGCCCTGGGAGAGATTTGTTTTTGAGTTTAAACTCACGCTCCATGTACGCTCGTATACTTCTAATAGCGTATTTATATCTGAAAGTAAGAAAAATGAAGTAAAATTTCGATATTGCGCTCTTGTGAATCGTAAAATTATTTGCCGTATTTACCATAGCTACTATAGACAGATGTTTGAAGTTCAACGATTCTTACCTATAGATAGTGTATTTATGCATTTAAACAACACGCGCGGTGAAGGAAGTTCAGTGGGATTTTTAGTCACTTTCGCATTTTATATTTCGGGGCAAACGAAAGTTGATAATTGCTAGGCCGTAAAAACTTATATATAAACTGGAGCAGACCAGTATTGGCAAACAATAAAAGGATAGCTCCTATGGTCGATAAATAGAGCTCGGGATGTCCGCCGTCGTAGTGTCGGTCTCCTTCCTTTCTCTCGACTCCAGAGGAGGACGCCTCGTCCAACCTAGTCAACCAACCAACCAACCAACCAACCAACCAACCAACCAACCAACCAACCAACCAACCAACCAACCAACCAACCAACCAACCAACCAACCAACCAACCAACCAACCAACCAACCAACCAACCAACCAACCAACCAACCAACCAACCAACCAACCAACCAACCAACCAACCAACCAACCAACCAACCAACCAACCAACCAACCAACCAACCAACCAACCAACCAACCAACCAACCAACCAACCAACCAACCAACCAACCAACCAACCAACCAACCAACCAACCAACCAACCAACCAACCAACCAACCAACCAACCAACCAACCAACCAACCAACCAACCAACCAACCAACCAACCAACCAACCAACCAACCAACCAACCAACCAACCAACCAACCAACCAACCAACCAACCAACCAACCAACCAACCCGCAACCAACCAACCAACCAACTATAATGGTTTAATGTACGTAAAAATTCCTTTATTATAATTTTTGGTAATATACCTTTTTGCTTCCTAATTGGTTTTTACTGCGTCCAATTCGGTGCGCTGCAAACAGCCCAGCAGAGTCATTCACCACAGAATATATAATATAAAATACCAAATAGGACGCTACAAGGTCGTATTAACCTGCAGCTGGAACCATTTCAATCAGATATTGTTTTAGCTCGTATTGTTGGCCATAGACTGCCGATTCCCAAACTTCGCGAATGTTTGCTATTTAAACCTTGTTTGCAATGAAATACTCGCAATCCAACGACCAAAATACGTGCTAAGCTAAGCCACTTTATTGTAGTTGTCTGATTCTACATGGCAGCGGAGAAACTCACTGATCCAGAGGCCAGCAAGTGTCTGAGACGCCAGATGTTTAAAAGTCTGACTAAAATTGAACGCTATTTAAAGCGTCACGATCCGCAGGGTTTGCAACGAATCAGCGAGTGGTACAAAACAGTGAGTACAACAGATGAGGATACGACAGACACAGTTCCTTCCGCAGCTGAGCACGATGACGAGCAAAGGCTACGTCGGCAGAGGCGAAAACTACGACGCCAGAAAAGAAAGCAAAAATTCAAGCAGTTGCATTGCTACGAGTACAGCATCAATCATAACGGCAGTGATCATAACGGATGGGTGAGACGCGTCGAGCAGAACGAGATCCACGAGTCCAAGCTAGGTGAGCAAAGGTCGTTTTGCTGCTCATGATTTTAGTAATCTAATTTTTAGTATATGGATATGTGCTCGATGTGCAAAGGCAGTCAAACGTCCTCAACTGTCAAATTGCTGGCAGTCAAACGTCCTCAACTGTCAAATTGCTGGCAGTTCAATTAAAAAACTTGCATCTGTGCTTGCATTGTACAACTTTTAAGATCCTGTTTTGAAGTACTCATCAGGACTAAAAAAAGCTTAAACTATATTAAACATTTTACTTTCAGTTTCAGTAAAGTATTCTAGCTTGTACGCACGGAGTACGTTGTTTAAATTATTCCTTTATTAATTTTTTACAACGACACCGCAGCGTATCTGCGGATTCCCAGAGGCATCGCTAGCCGCAGTCTGCTAGTGCCGCCCCAGCCAGATTGGCTGTTCTCCGACCTGCTGCCAGATGTACTGCCCGAGGATGAATCCTTCCAGCTGAACAGCAACGTCAGCAACGCCGAGGAATCGTCGCGTCGATCAGCCGAGCGAGAGCTGACCCGGATGCGGCTCGACCGCTGGGTGTTTCTTTATTTTCTGATGCTGCGCGCTAACTGGGAGAGCACCGTGGTTGAGGAGAAGAAGTCGGCTCCGGATGTAAACATGTACGCTGAGGAGCACCTGCACAAGTGGACTGTGCGGCTGAGGTTCAAGATCATGCGACAGGTGAGGCATTCCTTCTTAGGAACTGGTTCTAGCCTGTTCTAGGCGGGTATAGAATGCATGCAGCAATATTTTTACAAAACGGCAAAAGTTTTAACAACGCTGCAGGTGGCCATGAAGGTGGCTTTGTGCGGCTTCCTGTCTCGCCTTGGGCTGGAGAGCAATACAAAAATTGTATTCTGTCGAGACGGCTTCTACGGTCTAATGGACGTGGGCAATATCTACGGCGAGACGACCAAAACGCCATACGCCATGATAAGCTTGAATTCAACGCCCAGGTAAGTTACTACTACTACTACTACTACTACTACTACTACTACTACTACTACTACTACTACTACTACTACTACTACTACTACTACTACTACTACTACTACTACTACTACTACTACTACTACTACTACTACTACTACTACTACTACTACTACTACTACTACTACTACTACTACTACTACTACTACTACTACTACTACTACTACTACTACTACTACTACTACTACTACTACTACTACTACTACTACTACTACTACTACTACTACTACTACTACTACTACTACTACTACTACTACTACTACTACTACTACTACTACTACTACTACTACTACTACTACTACTACTACTACTACTACTACTACTACTACTACTACTACTACTACTACTACTACTACTACTACTACTACTACTACTACTACTACTACTACTACTACTACTACTACTACTACTACTACTACTACTACTACTACTACTACTACTACTACTACTACTACTACTACTACTACTACTACTACTACTACTACTACTACTACTACTACTACTACTACTACTACTACTATTCCTCTCCAATACTCAAAAGGTACTTGGGTCTGAAGAACGGCGATTGCATATTTGTCAATTCGTGCAGCGTCACGCAGCGTCAGATGATGGAGCAGGCGTCAACGAGGCCGGATGCGCCAAAGAGGCGCCACAAGGCGAGCCGAGGATCAGTTGCATTCGCGGACGAGCTCGAACATGGAAGCGACTACGACGACGAGAATGCTGGGGAGGAGGGTGAGCCAGGATTTGGAATTCACTTAGAACATGGCGATAGCCAATTACTGAACGGGTTAGAGTTTTAACTGTATATTGTACATTGTACAGAGTATACATTATAGTGCAGTTATAGCGCATGCATTATTGGCATTTTATATATAGCTAATGTGTAAACCTATGTAGCTGGCTATATACATGTACGAGCGTATATTTCATGCAGCTAACAGCATCCATAAGATCGGATAAATTCAGAAATGAAAGCTGGCCAAGAGTGCATCTTTTGTCTGTGCGCATCTTTCAGGATAATAGAACAATTCCCATTTTTGTTTTCAAGAGATCTGCCGTTTACCAATGCAGCTTAATAGCAATTAATGTACATGTTTTTTATGATCAGCTGTTAATACAGAACATGCAGCTACTGTATAAACGAAAAATATACTTGTGTTGAAAACAATATTGCTTACAGGCTTACGCAGCCATGCACTATAACCAACAAATAAGCAGGTGTATCTTCAATTTAAATTTTAATATGTAGTAATATATGTACTTTTTTTATTCATTACAAAAACACATTAATTGCGATGTTTTATAAAGATGTGCAGAAAGCAGTGTAATTTCCGATAAATATGACTTACATGTATAAACTCGTCCATTTTACTCGTACAAATTTTTTTATGATGGTTGCAAAGTTTTACACATATTTTAGACAACTATAGAATTCTTGTGGGAGGGGGGGTTGTGGCCTTGTGGTTAGAGCGTCGGACTATACTGTACGACTTAAAGTTCGGGGGACCCACTCGGAAAGTGTCCTTGAGCAACATACTTAACTCTGCATTGCTTCAGTTCACCCATGTAAAATGGGTGCCAGCATTAGCTGGAGTAATTGAGGGTTTGTGTTGCGACCCCCCAGTCCTTGGACTGAACAGCCTTACGCAGCCTCCAGATGAGCCGCGCAATAGCTGCGCGGCTGAGCTGTCGCGGTTGCACGTCTGCTCAATTAAGGCAGGAGGAATATATTATTATTATTACCATTATTAGTATTCTTGTAACTTTTCTTAGCACAAAAAGCAGAAAATATTGATCATGACACTAAAAGTTTCAAATTGCAAAGATGTAGGCCGCACGCTACACTCTCTGCCTCACATTATTCATGACTCACCCTCTGGCCTAAACTTGTTTACCGATTCTCGATCAATCACACATCGCTTCACCCCCACCCCCGATATTGACTAATAAATATATTAAGCAAACAAAACCACACAGAGGCCACCCTTTTCGGCACGCAAACGTATAGACTTCACATTGGCATCGCAAGCAGTCAGAATGTCTGTGCCTCTGCAGCTACCCCCGCATGAGCAGTTTAATGATCAAACAGAGCAACACAACCTCTCGGCAAAGTGGGAGGAGTGGTCCGGCCGTTTCAAAAGGTTTGTCGCAGCCAGTGGCATCACAAGTGCGGACCAGCAGCGCGAAATTCTTCTCTACGTAGGCGGCAAGCAGCTGGCGGACACATCCAAAGAGCTGAATCGACCTGGAAAGTCTCTTGACGATCTGATCGAGGCATTCAGGACTCACTACAGCGACAGGCACAACCCTGTGTTTGTCAGGTACGAATTCCGGCATTGCATCAGCAAACTGGCGAGTCACTGGACGCCTGGACACAGCGCCTCTACGCAGCAGCCGAGGGCTGCGAGTTCGGGTCGCAGCACGACTTGCTCATCCGAGACCAAATAGTGGCCGGCTGCAGATCCGTTCAGCTCCGGCGGACACTCCTTCAAACTCGAAGCATCAGCCTCAAGGACGCACTGCAGCAAGCAATAGCCTTCGAGGCGGCGGAACTTCAGTCAGCAGCCATCGAAGCGCGGAACAACGAGACGATAAACTCGATCCAGCGAAAACGCCACGGCCAGGAGTCCCGATCGGAAGCCAAATGCATTCGGTGCGGAGAGCTGGGCCACCGCACGTGCGAATTGGCAAGAGGGAAAACCTACCATAAATGCAACAAAATCGGACACCTGGCGAAGGCCTGCTTGTCCAGCCCCGGCGGATTCGATGAGAAAGTGCACGTGGTATCGGCCCAGGGGCGAACCGAGCCAGAGGACCTGGAGACTTGACTTACTTGACTTAGCTGCAGGGCGGTCCGAAGACGCAGCGGGGAGGCGAGCGTCGCCCATTCCGCTAATTCCTGAAAGGCCCGCATAGACTAGGCCGGTCAGGGAGGTCTGCCGGTCCTGTCTGCAGCGATGTCTTCGGTGGGGAAGACGGAGGCTCGCTTGGTGGCCCGGAGGAACCGGATGAGCCGTGGGATGTTCTTGGGCCGGCAAACGTCGTCCAGGGACGGGTTGGGCCCGAGGTGGTTGAGCCGGTCTTGGTTGAAGGCCGGGCAGTAGCAGACGAAGTGCTTGGCGTCTTCGTTCTCGAGGTTGCAGAAGGGGCAGAGTTCGCTCCGGCGGGCACTTCGGAGGAAACAGTGCCTGGCAAAGCAACCGTGACCTGTGAAGGTCATTGTGAGAGCGCGGATATCTTTTCGATTTTGGTTCAAACGGATTCTCCGCGGCTTGAGGGACGGATTGGGCACTGCCGCACGGGATTGGCGGCAGTTGGAGATACCATCCTATCTGCGCAAGTGCAGGATGTCCGCCCAGTCGTTAATCTGACGATTAATGACAGTGGCGGGGATGGGGGCCAGGGGCACGGGGCCAAGGAGCGAGCCGGAACAGCTCGCCTTAGCGAGGGAGTCGGCGAGCTCGTTACCTTTGAAGCCGGCGTGTCCTGGGATCCACGTAAGCCGGACGGTGTTCCTCCGAGCCAGCTTGTTGAGCTGCCCGATACAGTCGCGGACTGTTCGGGAGTTCGTAGTGGTGTGACACAGGGCCTGCAAAGCGGCCTGGCTGTCAGAGTGGAAGAATATTCTTCTGTCCTTGAAGTCCCTGCAGTGGAGCTCAGCTGCACAGGAGCTGATGGCAAGGACTTCGTTCTGGAAGACGCTGGAGAGTCTACCAGTGTGTTGGGCGTAAGTGGCGATCACGCGGCCGTTGATAAAGATGCAGACTCCAAAGCCGGATAAACCGTCTTTGGAGGATCCGTCAGTAAAGCAGTGAACCTCCTGAGGGGCCCAGCTGTCGTTGGCGTTCTCCCTAGAGAGGATAGTGACCTTGAAGCGTTGGTAGAGATTGAGGGAGCGCGGCACAGCGTCCGAAAGGACAGCCGCACTCCCACTCTCCTCCAGAACTTTAAGGCACAGGTCAGAGTGCGGCAGAAGCTTGCGCTTCGCCATCGCTCTTTGTGGCTTGAAGCTAACACCAGCCTCAATGAGCCGGCGGGTGGTTTTAGCAGCCTCGCGACGGACGAAGATGTCCAGGGGCGGGAGGCAGAGAAAGGCGTTGAGGCCGTCAAAGGGAGCTGAGAGTGGGGCATTCAGGATCATGCGGCACGCGCGTCCCTGCACCTTTTTGAGGGCTTTGTGGCAGGTTTTAATATGCAAGGCGCTGGTCCAGACCAGTCCGGCGTAAGTGACGGCCGGCCGGACCATAGCGGTGTAGATCCACCAGAGCCGCTTCGGGGTGAGGCCCCAGGTGGTGCCGACGGCTCTGCGCAGCTGCGCAAGAATCGCGAGGGCTTTTTTGGTTTTGGCCTGAACGTGGGTGGACCAGCTCAGCCGGTGGTCCAGCGTAACGCAGACACTTGGTTTGCTTGCAGGATGGAATTTCCACCCCGTAAAGCTTTAGTGGGCGAATACGCCAGTTTACCCTGCTGGTGAACATGATCGCGACAGTTTTGGTCTCAGAGAGTCTGAGGCCGCACCTGTCCGCCCATTGTTCAGCAAAGCGAATAAAGTTTTGCAGAAGATCCCTAAGGGTTTCGGGTGACGGTCCGGATGCCACGGCTGTGACATCATTGGCGTAACCGACCTTAAGGATGGGGTCAGGATGGCTGTCCTGGAGGAGCTCATCGACGACCATGTTCCAGAAAACTGGAGGAAGGACACTGCCCAGGAGGCTGCCTTTGCAGAGGGTTACCGTCCGTTGGTGGCCCAACAGGTGTGCGGTGGCAGTACGGTGGCTGATCATATACATGATCCACCAGGTGAGGTGCGAGTGGGTTCCTCTAGCACGTAGAGCTCTGTCAAAAGCCTCAAAGAGGACATTATCGAAGGCTCCAACAATGTCGAGGAAGACGGCAAGAGCGTAGCCAAGAACGGCTTTCTCCAGTATATCGACCAAGACGTGAAGCGCGCTCTCCGTGGACCTGCCTGCCCGAAAGGCGTGCTGGTTCTCACTGAGCGGCTTGTTCTTCAGTTCCACAGAGAGGAGGCGCCAGAGCACCAGTCTCTCTAACAGTTTCACCAATGAGGAGGTCAGGCTAATTGGTCTGAAGGATTTAATGGACCGGTAGTCCGGTCGGCCGGGCTTGGGGATAAAAACCACCTTGGCCTCGGTCCAGGGTTTCGGAACAAAGCCGAGTACAATGCAAGCTTTCAAGAGCTGGCAAAGGTTCCGCAGGAAACCGGTGCATTTCACCGCCTCTCGCAGGAAAGCTTGCACAATTCCGTCCGGTCCTGGGGATTTGAAGGCTTTGAAGGAGGAGACTGCTTTAGTAACGCGGTCCTCCGTGATGATTGAGTCAGCCAGTACGTGTCCGCCCACTGAGTGATCAGGGGGGGGGGGTCGGGCCTGGCTGGCTCGTTCGGGAAAAACGCTGTTAGCATCGCTTCCAGTGTTTCTCCTGGGTTCTCAGTGAGCGAGCCGTCGACTATTTTGACTGAGGAGAGTTTGGAAATTTTGTCCAGGGTGAGGGCTTTAACAATTCTGGAGGTGGGGCGGGAGCCCTCAAGTTCCTCACAGTATTCGCGGCCACTTGTTGGTTTTGGCGTTCCTAACCTGCCTCTTGAACTCGTGGATAGAGTTCAGGTAGGCGGTTTGGTCGGCCGGGTTTTTAGTTTTTTGGGCTCTACGGTGAAGCCTTTTGGCTCTGCGACGGAGGTCGCCAAGCTGCGGGTTCCACCATGGGGCCGACTGTTTGCCTTTATATGCCTTTAGTGGACATGAGGCTTCGAAGGCAGCAGTGAGCGAGTCCATAATAAGTACGGCCGCAAATTCATCTGCTTCCTCGCAGGTGTTGATGGAGACTGGAGCGCTAGTGCAGCGATAGTTTTCCTCCAGGGAAAGCCTGAAGGTGGTCCAATCGGTATTCCTAGCATTCCGTTTCCAATAAAGCTGGCCTGCGTTACGGGCGCCGGCCAGCGTGAAAGAGATGAACTTGTGATCGGAGAGGGACGCCTCAGGGAGCACCCGCCACTCCCTAGTGCTCTGGAAGAGCCTGGGCGTGGCGAGGGTGGCATCCAGCACCTCCGATCGGCGTCCGTTATTGAAGGTAGGGGTACTATCCGAGTTACAGAACTCAAGGGTTGTAGTAGCTATATAAGCCAGGAAGTCTTCACCTCTCTGGTTAATATCAGAACTGCCCCAGTGGGTATGGTGGGCGTTGATATCGCCTGCCACAAACAGCTCATATTTTCTGGTGGAGCAGAGCTCGACCAGTGTGACAAGCTCTCCTGGGATCATCTCGCCGTCGCCCGGTAGGTAAACCGAGGCGATGATGGCAGTCCTCCCAGGGAGTATGTCTTCGGATTGGATGACGCAGATGTCCCTGGTGGACAGGTCCGATCTGAGCCATGCGTTAATAGAACTGGACACCATGATGCAGGATCTTGGTGCCAGGTTTCCCTCCCGGGTGCCAGCGGTTAAACACTGGTAGCCGGTGGGGACATGTTGGGGGCTGCCCCTAAGCGTCCAAGGTTCCTGGATAAGGATAATCCCTGGAGCGTATTGGTCAGTGTGCCTCAAGAGGTTGACCGAAGCAGCAATGCTGTGCTGCAGGTTGACCTGCAAGCAGTGAATGCCCTGGGAGACAGTCATATCTACTGTCCAGGGGAGGAGAAAAGCAACTCATTCTCAGCCTCATCGGTGAGAATTGAGTCGCCAATTTCCATTGGCTCAGGCTCAGCCGCCTCCCTAGCCGCGGCGGAGGCGGACGTGGCGCCCACGGCAGGTGAGTCACCTAGCCGCGCTGCACCGCCCTCCTCCCCAGCGACTGGGGTACGGCTGCTGCCTTCGCCTTGCGCCCCGCCGTCGGGAGTCTGAGCTCGGCCGGCAGCGTTCTCCTGGTGGTAATCCCACCAGTTGGATGGCTGAGCCGTGCCGTCGTCCAGTTCCTTCGGCTGGCTTTGAGTAGTTTTACGAGTGGCACGAGTCCGCTAAAGGTGAAGTCTCAGAGACTGAGCTTCGTCGAGTGCGCGCTGGATTAGCCCGGACCGCCGGTTACTGCGGGCGGGTCTACGTCCGCGCGAGGCAGACTCAGCAGCGCGAATAGCCTTGTTAGGCTCGGGATCGGGTTGCTGCTGCCGCTTGGCCGGCGGAGCCTGAGCCCCAGCTCCGGGAGCGGCGCGCTTCCCGTTGTTCTTAGACTCCACCTTGCCCCCCTCGCAGCGGAGGATGGTCAGTTGGTGGAGACCAAGGTGGAGGTTTGAGCCATGCGGTAGCCGCTTGGCCCATCCCTCCGTCAGGCCGAAGATGATGACAGTGGCCCCGGTCGTGCCCTTGCGGACCGTGTTGTGGTACACAAGACCACTGGCGTAAAGATCCGGGTGCCGCTTGAGCAGGAGCTGCCGCAGCTGCTCCCCGGACTTGATCGCACTGTCGGCCGGGACCCAAATCCGATGGCGGATGGTCTTCGGCCGCTCGCTCTCCAGGGCGAAGGTCAGCTGGCCCAGGTCGCTGTGCCAGTCGAACTTGGGCAGCTGATACCGCAGGAGCTGGGTGCTCTCCTCGGATTTGCACCACAGAAGGATGCACCCGTTCGCCTTGGTGGACTTGACGATGTCCACAAAGACGCCCTCAAGGATTAGTTTGAGTAGGCCCTCGTCGATGGTACGCCACGCGACGTCGAGCTGCTCGGGCGTCAGGTCGAAATCCCCGCCGAGGATCATCACGGCGGGTTGCAGCGGCTGCTTGACCTTGGAGGCGTAGGAATCGGAGATCTTGAGCGGGGCCGCTTTGTCCTTGGAAGGCGGTAGGCCAGCAGGGTTGCCCCCCTGAGAATCCGAGGACACGGCGGTTCCTGACGGCCCAGCCGCGCCACCGGACTCCCCAGAGGGCTTCCCCACCGCGGTGGCTCCAGAAGGCCTCACCGCGGCTTGCCCGCCCTCCGCGGACGCAGCAGCAGCCCGCTTCTCCTGCCGCTTACGGTTGCGGCGGATGTTTCGCTGCCGTCGGGACTCGGCCGTGCGCGGTCGGCTAGACTGGCGGCCAGGGTGCTCGGCAGCAGCGTCAGCTGGCCCGGTTGGACCAGGTTGGACGTTGGAGCTACCAGTGGTAGCTACCGGAGCGGCTGATCCCGGTGGGCCAGTGGCGACCGGGTCAGTTTCATTGGTAAAATTGGCGTTAGTGGCCATAGCTGAAAAGCGGGGGAGGGCTACTCGTTATGCGAGTTAAGTACCCGACTGGCCGACACCCCAAGCCAGCCGGTTTGAAAAAGGGACCGCTAGCGATCGGACTCCCCGGCCTTCCAGCCCATCGGCACGGTCAAACACCTTAGGCATTAGAGGGTACGTTAAGCAGCACCACGGCCTGCAGGCTGGTAAGCCAGACCCGCATACCCAAATTCGGCCGAAGCCACCGGATGGGTCACCAGCGCCGGAGCCCAGTCTGTCCAGCAGCCCTAGGGTCTGCCTTGAACACACGCGGGGACGAGTACCCCTGGGTCGACTTGCGAGACAGCGTGGGGGGATCTGCGGCTGCCAGAGGCAAATAGCGGGTCCAGACCTCCCACCAGCCTTGACCTGCTAAAGATAGGGCAGGCGTAAAGCGTCGCAGACCAGCGTCGCAGCGTCACAGACTTAGCCCATAGGCCTAGTCTGTCCCATACTTCACTGGCATGCTGAATACGCCTTCGCATGCGAGGACCTGGAGAGCAGTTGCGAGGTTTTCTGTCTCGAATCCCGACGGAATCGCCTGCCGCGCGTCAGGGCGGCCATCAGGAGCCGCAAAGCCGACCTTCTGATCGACAGCGGCGCGGGCTGCAACCTGATGAGCCTGAAGACCTTCTGGTCCATCGGAGGCAGGGCAAAGGATCTCCAGGCATACAAGCGTCGAGTGCACCCGTTCGGTTCCACGAAACCGCTGGCCACGCTCGGGATGGCCAGGCTTCGGACCGCCGTTTACAACATCAGCGCCAGCATCAAGTTCATCATCGTGAGGGAAGCGGCAACGACGATCATCGGGAGGGAGACGAGCGAAGAGCTGGGCATCCTGCGCATCTGGCCTCCGTCACGCAGCTCCTGCTTTCAGGGACACCAACGGCGAGCGCCAAGCCCCATGAGCTCAACGAGAGACCTACGACTATCTGATGGTCGGACAACGCAGCAGCGGGACCGGCAGGACTGGAGCGGAGCACGGGTGAATCGGGCTGACAACTCTGGCCTCACAGGGGCGCCGCGGAGCAACATCAGACTGAGTGGCCAGGGCAAATACAAGTAATGCGAATCATTTGCACCGGCTATTGATTGCTTTCTGAAAACCCTATCGTGTCGTACCTATAAATTTACATGTACATGTAGTTGCAAACTTTTTCAATGCATTCGATTCATTGCTGCAGAACTTAACAACCCAGCTCAATGCGCTCAAGCTTTGCTGAATTTTACATTGCACTGCAATTTTTAAATTCTCTGCTATCGACTACTTGCACACTCGAATTCGTAATTATTGAATTTATTCTCCCTGATCATATACTCGCTTGCTTTAATGTAAAGCGTTCTGAACTTTATTCTCTGTTTCATGTGAATTTTTATTCCCCTGGGGAAGGGTGTAGGCCGCACGCTACACTCAAGGACTTCTAGACTAGAAGTCCTTGGCTACACTCTCTGCCTCACACTATTCATGACTCCCCTCTCGCTTAAACTTGTTTACCGATTCTCGACCAATCACGCATCGCTTCACCTCCACCCCCGATATTGACTAATAAAAATTAAGCAAACAAAGCCACACAGAGGCCACCCTTTTCGGCACGCAAACTTGCTTAAGACTTAATAGTTTATTCACGGCACGTCGAAAATTTCTTATCTACTTTTACTGCTTTTTAAAAGAGCAGTACGTACCGTGAAAGGTCTTGTTTATAACAAAGCTGAAAACTTATACTGGCTTTTCACGATTAAAATAGTTCTATATTTCATCATCTACAACTTATTGCTTTAAATTATTAAAAGCTAAAGCTGTACAATAGTAAAATTAATACAATCAAAAGTTTTTTCTTCAGAATTTGACGTCGCACACGAAATAATAATATATAATGCAGGTACGGTGAAATAGTGATATCAAATGTGACTGCATTTTCTGATAAAGTACGTCGTACTGCTTCTCAGTTTTTACTTCGAGAAAAAATAAAGTACCCTTTTATCTTACAGAGTTTGCGCTTTCCGGACGGCTTTTTATTTCATAGTGTCATAACTTACTAGACACTCACTCAAGTCAAGATGTTATAGAAGTTTTCTCTTATTACTTTTTTTCCCATAGAATAAAGCTTGCACGTGCTTTTGTGACAGTATTCTTTTATGGCTTTTAAAATTTAAGAAATTTTTAAAAGTAACACATATCCGAAAAAATACTAAAAAATTAATATTTATTCGGTTATTAAATTAAAATAAAAAATTGAAATTAAATTAGCAGCTCTGGAATAAAAAATTAATAGAAGTCGGTCTTTGTCTCTGTGTACTATTTGTAATTATCTAAGTGGCCAAACTCATTTTAAATGCAATAATTTTTTTATCTTTTTAATTCATATAATCATTTTAAAATGGAATTTACAAGCTTGCTAGTAGCCAACATAAAAAAAATAATAGAAAATAGTAATTAATAATTATGTTTTTATTTCATGCAAGTGGTATCCAACTAATATCTTTATTTCAGCATCTGACGCGATCCACACTTTACATTAATTAGCCATGAGCAGTGAACCAGAGAAACTAAAGCCAGTTCTTCCCCAACATGGCATGCTATTCCAAGAGCATGTTCCAGGGCCTGTGCTCTGTAAGCCGCGGCTGCTGCCATTGAAGTCATTTACATTGGAGCGTCTGGAGACTCTGCAGCGGGACGCAGAGGATGCAGTAAAGAAGGCGGACACTGAGGCCCGCATGCAGGCTGGGGCTGTGCTGTACCAGGCTGAGGAGGATGCTGGCGCTATGCTGGAAGCCAGTTGATCTCCTGCTGACAAAATATTGTTTAAAAGCAATATTTTTCCATGGCTTTTTCAAATTTTATTCGTCTTTAAAATACAAGCGGTCTCAACTCTGTATCTAAATGTACAATTTTGCCCAAGGCTAAAGATCTACTTAATTTCTCTTTAATGATAACCTGCATTCAGTGGCGTAGCCAGGATTTCCTTCTGGGGGGGGGGGGGGGGTCACAGTCAGTCACAGGCTCACAGTGGCAACCGGGGGCAGCTAGGGGTGCTAGGCCTCTGCGACGGGGGAGGGGGCCTGAAAATTTGGCCTGGATCAGCCGGCTGGGGGGGTTCATGACCCCCATGACCCCCTGTGGCTACGCCCCTGCCTGCATTCCATTGTAGAAAGCTTATTAATTTGATT
Source organism: Macrostomum lignano (assembly GCA_002269645.1). Lineage (NCBI taxonomy): Eukaryota > Metazoa > Platyhelminthes > Macrostomidae > Macrostomum > Macrostomum lignano. The sequence continues at coordinate 58,285 of NIVC01003501.1, forward strand.
AATAAACTTGAGCACAGACTATGTGTTAAGCTGTCTCATATACCTAATGCAGGTGTTTAAATAATGTTTGAAAACTTATCTAACGAATTCAGTACTGTTTGCTGTAAATTTTTAAATTGTATGCCGACTTCAAAACATGTTCTCTTTAAAGTAATTTTCTATTGTTTATTCATTCAACCCATGCTTTCGTAATTATTCCATTGTAATAACTTTGTATTATCGTCGTGACCTGCTGTTTGTGCCTGTATTAATTATAATTGAGCCCAATCTGCTGGGTCAGACGCCACCCCGCTTTTTGTTTGTTTATTTATCGTAAAAATACTGAAAGTGAAATGACGCTCACAAGAAGTTGTTGACCGAATTTGTCTATGGCAAAACCCTTTCAGTGCTATGCGTTCTCTACATACTCGTACGTTCCTGACGGGCCTCCATGCAGGAAATTTCTAAGAATATCCAGTTTAGCGTCATTCTTTGTCAGTTGTCCATGAACTTATCGTACTGTGATGGTCTTAGCTCCAGTGGAAATGCAAGGTTTTGCACGAAAAATACACTGAACACATTAGCACACAGCCCTTGGATGGGCACCGCCTGCTATATTTCTATTGTCTACTACTGAAAGTAGCTGCCGTAAGATTTTAACTGCTAAATTCTATCTCAATTTCCGGTAAATAGGATAGGATCTCATTAATATTAATAATAAGTAGATTGCTACTATAAAAACGAAGCTTCTAGCAGGAAGAGAAGTAAATGCAAATAACAAACACAAAAGTTTTTGTTTTAATCAGTGCCTCCGATCAAACGCCAAACAAGTCTTGATCGCGTTTGTTTATTTAGCACTGGACAGTTCGGGTTAATCGAACTATTTTACAGCTTGATGCAGCTGATGATCTGGATGGCGCTGCCGCCGCACTTGCTGGCCAGGCAGGTGGCCAGCTTGGTGATGTTGGTGCCGCCGGAGAAGAAGCAGGTGATCAGGTTGGAGATCAGGCAGGTCGCGGAGCTGATGCCGTTCTGCTTCAGGCAGTTGGTGTCGATGCTCAGCACGGGCACGACCTCGTGAATGATGTCGTTAATGACCTCATTCTTCTGCTCAGGGGTGTAGGAGGCGGCGGCGAAGGCCACGAGAGCGAACAGGCAGGCGAGCTTGTACATGGCTGTGCTGTTGTGTGCTTTGGCGCTGATGTGGAAGGCTTGTTCTAGTTAGCTGATGAATATGGTTTTGACTCCGCCAGCCGTGCCTTTATTTATAATACCGCTGTGCCGCTGCAGGTGACGCTGTCTCGGACACTCCTGCTTCGCCCACGGCCCTGTCAAACTTGTCAATTAATTAGTTGTCCGAGGTCACCTGGCTGCGTACTCTGGCATGCAGTGCAGATTTTCCTTAGTTTTTAGGCTACTAAATTGTGTAGAGTTCATAACAGTTCGTGGGACACTGGCATGTGCGAGGCGTCAAAGAGGTTTAGTTGTCAGCGCGGGTGTGACTTGTCAACTTGATTTTCTGATATTTTTGGATTCTAGCATGGAAAATTTGTCACCTACTACAAAGTCAAAAACTTGTTTGACAAGTCATTTTCTGTTCGTGACCTTCTCTTCTCAGTTGGTAAACTCTATGATTTTCTGAATATTTCAATTTAGCTAGGCTCGTAATATGGAAGAAACTGCATGCATGAATGCGGACCAGGATCGTACATTTATGTATTGGCGCAAGTTTAAGTAATAATTTATTACACCTGCCTTAATGGGAAGATGTGCAACCGACAGCTCAGCCGCAGCTATTGCGTGGCGCATCTGAAGGCTGCGTACGGCTGTTCAGTCCAAGGACTGGGGGGTCGCCACACACAGCCTCAATTACCACAGCTAATGCTGGCACCAATTTTACAGCTGGGTGAACTGAAGCAATGCAGAGTCAAGTGTCTTGCTCAAGGACACAAACTGCACGTTCCGATTGGGTCGAGAATCGAACCCCCGACCTTTCAGTCGTGAGTCCGACGCTCTATTAACTACTACCGCTACACCTCTTTAATGGTTAAGGATATAGGTATTATGGCTCGTACTGGAGCCTCGTAATGAAAAGTTGTAGTCTTTACGTATAAATCTTAGTCACAACAAGGACCACTTAGAAACTTAATTACGTACTTCTTAAAATGAATTGTCCTTATGAGTTGAGCCCCTGCTGACTAAGCTCTAGTCATATTTTTGGAAGTTCCTTGTTAAGCGTGTAGGCAATGTATCCTGAATAGGAGTATAGGATATAGATGATATAGAAATATAGTGTAGATATAGTTTAACGTCGGCACCTGATGTACAAAAACTACACCAATTTGTGTACAAGTCTGCATATCACATCAATTTTGTCTTTCGTCTGATGGCGGTATGAACGAGCCTAAAGTTATTAATTGACAAGCGTCATCAGTCCTCAGCTTCCCCAGCATCCGCTGTTTCCTCCGCTTCTTCCGCCGCCTGAGGCTTCGTATCCGCCTCGGAAATTTCATCTTCACAGACAGTCCGCCTTCGCTGCAGCATCCGCCGCTTCCGCTGCAGCTGGCGGGTCAGCTCGTCTCCCGCTGCTTGCGGCTGGCTGGCCTTCCGCTGCCTCTTCACTGAGCCGGAGTTTGGCGGAGTCGAACCCAGCTGCGGCTGCGCCAGAGCAAAGCAGGCCAGCGCATTCTCTTCGTCATCCTCATCTTCGCAGCCGTAGCGCCGTCTCAGGTAGACTTCCCACAGACGGGCGACAATCTCCGTGCAGATAACGTCGCCGGAGTTGAGTGCAATCATCTTCAGCAGAAAGGTGCCGTCGTGCCGGAGAAAGTCTCTGATGAAGCGGCTGATGTCGCGCTTGTCAACTGCGGGCGATCGGTCGGCCAGTTTAAGGTAGCTGCGCACGAACTGGGATCGCTTGCGGAACAGCAGGATGCGGGCGACCCAAACTGGCAGGCTTAGCGCAGTTAGCGAGGCCGTAGTGATCACCCAGAACCACAGGAAGATGTAGATCTTCTCGTTGATCATGTTGATGGGCAGGGTGCACTGGGAGTAGACGTAGTTGCCGCCAGCCGGTGCTCTGTAGAACACCGCGCACACGCCGACGCGAGGGAAAATCATCGTCTGAGTCCAGTCACGGCCGTGGCGCAGGTTCTGCAGTACAGCGGCGCCGAATGCGAAATAGCTGGCGTTGAAACCCAGGAAAGAGTGCATCAAGTAGAGCTGGCCCACCGCGTTTCCAATGTAGCACATTTTGATGATAAAGTAAGTGAAAATCAACCAGTTACCAAGCCGTTGCGATGGCAACAGTCGGCGGAAACTGCCACGTAAGCGCTCTGTGGTTGTCAATTTCTGAAAGGAATATAGGGTAAGAGAAGACCTGGACAACATCTTGAAATATCCTAAAAAAGCTCCCTGAAGGAAATATAAGGGGATAGGAAGGTACCTCGGGTGCCTTTCATACTGAGAAATTTCACGCTTAAATTTGTTGCGCGTTCGCGTACATTCGTGTATTTTTTTTTTTTAGAGGCAGGGGGGTTGTGTGCACCCTGGCGCATTTTAAGCGACATAGGCACACAACCGGCGAGAGGCATTACTGCCCATTCCGCCGACTCCCCTGAGCAGGCACACAAGCGCGCGATACGTACGCAGGCACACACTCACACAGGAGTGTACAGCGGCCCTAACTTTTTTTTTATATTATCATTAGGCATGTACACTTCACTGCGCCTTGGGGGGTTGGCTGTCAAGGCCGTTAATTGCACGAGCAGAGCCAAGCCGAGATTCCAATTCAGCCCCAAATTAATGTGGCTGCACTTGGAATCGAGCCTGGGTCGCTGGCACACCAGAGCAGCTGCGCTACCGCTGGGCTACAGCCCCCCCGTACATTCGTGTAGTGGGTGAAGACATTCGTGTAGTGGGTGAAGACATTCGTGTAGTGGGTGAAGACATTCGTGTAGTGGGTGAAGACATTCGTGTAGTGGGTGAAGACATTCATGTAGTGGGTGAAGACATTCGTGTAGTGGGTGAAGACATTCGTGTAGTGGGTGAAGACATTCGTGTAGTGGGTGAAGACATTCGTGTAGTGGGTGAAGACATTCGTGTAGTGGGTGAAGACATTCGTGTAGTGGGTGAAGACATTCGTGTAGTGGGTGAAGACATTCATGTAGTGGGTGAAGACATTCGTGTAGTGGGTGAAGACATTCGTGTAGTGGGTGAAGACATTCGTGTAGTGGGTGAAGTGTAATTTCAGGCGAAGCACTCTTTCTATTTGCTTTGTGTAGCTTAACTTTCTATCCAAGGATGATTGATTTTTTATCTTCGGTAAGTCAAACTAGGCAATTAAAAAGTCGCAAAATATTAATTTATATTTGATCTATCATTTATTATCCATGATAACAAAAGATTGCCTCACCCCATGTGGTCCACTACTGCAACGGTGCTTCTTGTTGTGCTGAAAAAGCAACTGCTCCAGCCTTCTACAGACGTGCTGCACCAGCTTTGCATGCTTCTCGCCATCGGCAGTCACAGCGTCGTTAGCCGTCCGAATAATGTGACCGATGTCCGTGCCCGCCCTGTTGTAGCTCATCATGCCCCAGAGTACTCTGGGCAGGTAGAACATCAGCGACTGCAGGCCCAGCACGAATGGCACCCACTGGTAGTAGACAATGCGGCGGTCTCTGTACACCCCGATCGGGTCCGGCTGGCTGTTGTCGATATGAAACTCGGCGATGGGGACGGCGAACGTTCCTTGGGTAGCGGCGGGTGAACAAGAAGGGGGGGGCATCAGCGACTGTGGCTTACGCAAAAAAAGTTTATCAATATACTCGTATTTTGCGTGTACATGTACCTATTTTAAGTCAAACGATGCCCAATAGGTCCAATTTTGGTGATTTTAGTTCGGCTGATGATAATTGACGTTTTGTGTACCATTACCAATGTAACATGGGCAAAATTGGCGTATCTTTTAAGGAATATGTTGTAGATCAGGTTCCCTAATATGTAGCTAATGTATTGCAATAAAAATTTGGACGTGTCCAGTATGTTTTTTAGGTCACGTGGACATCCCTGCGACCTAGAAAAATACAAGCAATTGCTTCCGCACTGTCAGCGGTCGCTGCTCAGACAGTTTCAAAAACAAACAAATGCCAGACGTTCCCAAATCAACTCACCTTCCGTCCAGCAATAATTGTTAACGTACTGTTCTTGACCGCTGTGGGCTCCAACCTCGTTCGGTATGTAGCAGGCTACAGGCGACAGCACGTAGGTCTTTAGTGTCACCGTGGTGCAGCAGACCAGCAGCAGAATGACGGTCACTTCAAAGTTGAGCCGATCGGAGAAGTCTTCCACCCCGGCGTAGGTGACCTGCTGCAGTTTGTTGAACTTGTCGAATATCTCGGCTGCAGCCATGCTGCACGAACTCCGAGCATGCGTCTGGGGAAAATGCTCTCCTCTCTGTCTGTGTGCGCCTTCCTCTTTCCTTTCGCCTTGAACCCAGCTTATAGCTAGTATTGATACAACGGCTTGGGAAGTCCACCCGAAGCAATTCCTTTCCTTCCCCAGAAACTCCCGTCGCGTTTTGCTCGTTTGCTGCTCCGTGCAACGGTCGCTGGCGTGGGGAAGAGATCAGGCGCAGAGATACACGCCCTTCCCAGCTGATGATCCCATTCTGGGACTATTTCTGGACGTACTTGCTTACCCCCCGCATGTTTGTCAGCGAGTTCGCACTGCGGTGGCCCAGCGTACATCGATTGACGCTCGCCGGTTCTGAGAGAGATTGGATGGAGTTGATGGAGACAAAGGCCGGAGGACGCGGTTCTCAGACCTTACCAATGGTCATTCTGCCATAGACGCCAAACGAACAGACATACTCGCTCGTAGATCAGCAGATATTGGCAGAAAAAAAGAATTTAAGACGGCCCTATTGTGTTCGGGTGCATGTAAAATTCATTCGGTGGTAAAGTTAGTAAAGTTAGTAAAGCTGGCTGCACCCAATTATGTGGACATTTTCATTCCTAGCAAATTGTTCAATTTATGTCTGGGAGCGACCTTTAGGAAAAATATCGATAGCAGCAGTAAAGAGTAAACTACCAACCAACCAACTAATACAATACCGCTTTGAACTGGATATGAGCCAGCATGGACACAGAATGGATTAACCATTTTACACTCTCTTCTTTGCCAGGCAAACAAATTCTTTTCATTGACAGGGACCATGGGAGAGACAAAGTAAACATGCATTCACATAGATACTCGTCACCCAATGAAGGTATCCCATGCTACAAGAGGATTATAGCAGAAAGTTCATTCGGTTGGAAATAAATTATGTGACATGCTTTTAATAAATGTTAAATATCGGCATTAAAAGTACACAAACACAAATGTATTTACATACATTCCTCTTTTGCTTAGCTTTGTCTTTGTCGTACAAGCTGTACTTTTTTTTCTACTACGTGATAGCAAGCATGCCCAGTGGCTTTTTGGAACGTTTTAAAAGCATTTGGGAATTGAGTAAGACAAAAGAGAGAGGCAACCAAGAGAGACAGACAGACAGACAGATACAGCAGAAGATAGACACAAGAGAGACAGACACACAAGAGAGAGATAGACATACACACACACACACACACACACACACACACAAGAGACAGACACACACACAAGAGACAGACACAAGAGAGAGACAGACAAACACACACACAAGACAGACACAAGAGAGAGACAGACAAACACCACACAAGAGACAGACACAAGAGAGAGACAGACAAACACACACAAAGAGACAGACAGAGAGACAGACACACAAGAGAGAGACAGACAAACACACACAAGAGAGACAGACAAACACACACAAGAGACAGACACAGAGAGAGACAGACAAACACACACAAGAGACAGACACACACAAGAGACAGACACAAGAGAGACAGACAAACACACACAAGAGACAGACACAAGAGAGAGACAGACAGAAGAGAGAGAGAGAGAGAGAGAGAGAGAGAGAGAGAGAAGAGAGAGAGAGAGAGAGAGAAGAGAGAGAGAGAGAGAGAGAGAGAGAGAGAGAGAGAGAGAGAGAGAGAGAGAGAAGAGAGAGAGAGAGAGAGAGAGAGAGAGAGAGAGAGAGAGAGAGAGAGAGAGAGAGAGAGAGAGAGAGAGAGAGAGAGAGAGAGAGAGAGAGAGAGAGAAGAGAGAGAGAGAGAGAGAGAGAGAGAGAGAGAGAGAGAGAGAGAGAGAGAGAGAGAGAGAGAGAGAGAAGAGAGAGAGAGAGAGAGAGAAGAGAGAGAGAGAGAGAGAGAGAGAGAGAGAGACAGTTACATGCAAATTATCACATCTCAGGCCCCTGATAAAGTCACGACAAGA
>NIVC01003502.1:5000-29008 GCA_002269645.1 Macrostomum lignano
CCAAAAAAATCGAGTGATAAAGCGGGGATTCTACACCGGGATCGTCCGTCGTCGGCACCTGCCGCATAGTCTGTAGCAATAAATTGGCGCTCAGTACAGCACCAGAATGCTTGTTAAAGATACCAGTATAGAAAAAGAAAGAGGAGGGTCCCGGCAAACGGAATCTGGGAACTGGGGGCGAAGAAAATTTTAGTTCTGACGAAGCGGCCCAGAAGATGACGCTAAGGTGGGGAGAGAGAGAGAGAGAGAGAGAGAGAGTGGAAGCACGCGCGAGCGTCTGGGTCAGCGCCTGACCCCGTGTTGCTACCGGGTTTTGGGGTTAACATTTGTTTCCAGCAGCTGCACTCCCGCCTCACGGGCACAGTTTGTTCGAGAGCACGCGGATGTGTGTGTGTGTGTGTGTGTGTGTAGAGTGTGTTTTGTCACTTTCTGCCCAAGCTGTGGAGAGTTGCCGAGACTACCCGAGCTTCCGTGAGGAGGAGATATGGCTTATCCGCATCGGTATCAGACGCTGTGGGGAAAGTTTCGTAGAGTGGGCGCCCCCATCCTCTCTCTAAGGCCCCGAGGTCATGTGCGGTCACGCCCGACTCTCTGCTCGAAGAGGTTCCTCGAGGCCTTCCTGCCTGCCTGGCGTGTTGACGAATTTGCCAAGGTGAGCTCGGCTTACAGGCAGGATACGAGGCCAAAGCAGAAACTGGAAGGCACGCGAGCGGCGGGATTGAAATAACATTCTTCTGTGCCTGCTCAAAACCAACAGAAATTCAAGTCAACTTTGTTTACCGTGAGGATGCCAACTATATTGAGTTTATGGTGATTACGTTTCACGATCAAAAGTCTTTTTTGCACGAAAATAAAACCGATAGCAAAGCAGAGAGGGGCGGGTGGGCGGCGGTACGCGATTGTACGTCAACAGCAACAACAAAACTTCATCAATAAACTTTTTGTTATGATAAGAACAATATTAAATTAGCATTTGTACTAGACTATATGCCTATGCTTGCAGTTGTTAATCAGTTAATGGAGTCATCAATAGAGAGGCTGCGGATCCGGCCGGAAATTGCATGCTATTCGATGAAATCTTCGGCCGGAAGCTGTCTGGGCGGCAGCACCAGCGGGTCGAGCTGGTCTGACGGCTGACTCTGATGATGGGGAAGCCGCTCCAGCTGCACCTGATGCTGGACAAGATGCGGATGCAGATTCTGCTGCTGATGCAGCCGCAACTCGCCAACAGCGTCGTGCCGAGCCGAGGACAGATGACCGCGAGAGTAAAGCGAGCACAGCTGCGCCATCTCCCGCTGCTGCCTGCCCTCCTCCTGGCAATTGCAACGGAGAATTAGCCGAAAGTACTTCTTAAACTTTGAACTGATCAGCGCTAGGCAGAGCGGATTGATGGCGCTGTTAGCGTAGCCCAGCAGCAGGCAGATGGGCAGCACGGTGGTCACCACCACGTTCACCTCCTGGTTTTCGTTAGCCGCTGTGCTGCCGCCCATCATCGGCAGAGACGTTGTAGTCCCAGCGGCGGTGGTGGCAGCTGGAGTCGCGGTGGTCAAAGCATCCGGCAGGACGAAGCCGCGCAAATCGATGAAGATCGTGACCGCGTGGTAGGGCAGCCAGCAGACAGCGAAGGCCAGCAGCAGGGCGATCATGATTTTGCTGACCTTCACCCGGCCCTGGCTGAGCGCCCGCAGCCCGCTCTGCTGGGCCTCGCTGGCGGCCTGCTGGCGAGCAAATTTCACCGTTGAGATGAGCGTCCGGCCCAGCATGGAGTAGAACACGGACATGGCGATCAGGGGGATCAGGTATAGAGCCGCGAACAGGAATAGAGTGTAGGCGGTCTTGCGAGCTGTGGAGTCCTGCCAGTCCTCGACGCAGAAGTACACGGAGGACTTCCAGTGGAAGTCGTGCCTACGCAGCTTGTAAGCAGCCGGGATGGGACTGCAGAGCAGCACGGAGGCCAGCCAGATGCCCGCCACCCAGAGGCTCATCGCCCGGTTGCTCATCCGCTCCTTGGCCGTCATCGGGTATCGAATGATAACGTAGCGCTTGATCGACATCGAGGCCAGAGAAGCGATCGACACCGAGACGGAGACGCCCTGCAGGAATGGCGACAGTTTGCAAAGGGCCACGCCGAATATCCAGCGAGTGCTGAGCACATTGTAGGCCGTGATGGGCAGGCAGATGAAGAAGATTAGCAGGTCGCTGATTGCCAGATTCAACAGGAAGATGTTGGTTCGCGACCGCATAGTTGGGAAGATGGCAATGCTGAGGATCACCAGCGCGTTGCCAGTCACACCGACTAGGAAAAGCAGGCTGAAGGCAGCCACCATGGGGATCTTGTAGTGCATGCTCTGGCCCTGCAGGTAGGACTCAAAGAGCTCGCGGCAGTGCTCGGCCGTCTCCGGGGTCATTTCCTCCGAGGATATGCATCGGTTGAGTTCGCTGAGCTGCTGCAGGCGCTGCTGCCAAAGTTGCTGCAAATCGGACCCGTTGAAGTCCAGCTGGAGGCTGCCGAAGTCAAGCGGACCGGCAGGCGTGGTGGCCATGGGGCTGCCTTGGAGTCTGCAAATCCGTAATATGGTTTTGGCCAGTTAATTAAAATCTGTCGAGACCGGGGCGGAACCTCGAGAAGAAAAGACGTTATTAATGCAGAAAGCGGGAGTTCGTGACGGAGTCGAAATTGTAGCGCCACAATGAATAATATGAAGGTGAATCGGGAGATGTCCAGGGTTAGAGCCCTCTGCTGCTGAAAATCGCTGTGGAAATTTCCCAGTTTGCGGGAATTCAATCTTAATCCAATTTAAACTGCACAAAGAAAACAGGGAGACAGGGGAATTAGGGCGGATACAAGCAGGGCTCCTACATAGATTTATTAAATAAAATTTGGCCCGCTTTACGTTGCAGACCTGCACGCATCGAGGCCCGCTATCCTCACCAACCTGCCTGATGGTCTCCTCATTATTGCTTAGTTAGTTAGATACTAACTAACTATCTAACTAACTAACTAACTAACTTACTAACTAACTAACTAACTTACTAACTAACTAACTAACTAACTAACTAACTAACTAACTAACTAACTAACTAACTAACTAACTAACTAACTAACTAACTAACTAACTAACTAACTAACTAACTAACTAACTAACTAACTAACTAACTAACTAACTAACTAACTAACTAACTAACTAACTAACTAACTAACTAACTAACTAACTAACTAACTAACTAACTAACTAACTAACTAACTAACTAACTAACTAACTAACTAACTAACTAACTAACTAACTAACTAACTAACTAACTAACTAACTAACTAACTAACTAACTAACTAACTAACTAACTAACAAACAAACTAACTAAATGACTAACTAACTAACTAACTAACTAACTAACTAACTAACTAACTAACTAACTAACTAACTAACTAACTAACTAACTAACTAACTAACTAACTAACTAACTAACTAACGAGCTAACTAATTAACTAACTAACTAACTAACTAACTAACTAACTAGCTAACTAACTAACTAACTAACTAACTAACTAACTAACTAACTAACTAACTAACTAACTAACTAACTAACTAACTAACTAACTAACTAACTAACTAACTAACTAACTAACTAACTAACTAACTAACTAACTAACTAACTAACTAACTAACTAACTAACTAACTAACTAACTAACTAACTAACTAACTAACTAACTAACTAACTAACTAACTAACTAACTAACTAACTAACTAACTAACTATCTAACTAACTAACTATCTAACTAACTAACTAACTAACTAACTAACTAACTAACTAACTATCTAACTAACTAACTAACTAACTTACTAACTAACTAACTAACTTACTAACTAACTAACTAACTAACTAACTAACTAACTAACTAACTAACTAACTAACTAACTAACTAACTAACTAACTAACTAACTAACTAACTAACTAACTAACTAACTAAATAACTAACTATCTAACTAACTAACTGACTAGCTAGCTAACTAACTAACTAGCTAACTAACTAACTAACTAACTAACTAACTAACTAACTAACTAACTAACTAAATAACTAACTAACTAACTAACTAACTAACTAACTAACTAACTAACTAACTAACTAACTAACTAACTAACTAACTAGCTAACTAACTAACTAACTAACTAACTAACTAACTAACTAGCTAACTAACTAACTAACTAACTAACTAACTAACTAACTAACTAACTAACTAACTAACTAACTAACTAACTAACTAACTAACTAACTAACTAACTAACTAACTAACTAACTAACTAACTAACTAACTAACTAACTAACTAACGAACGAACGAACTAACTAACTAACTAACTAACTAAGTAACTAATTAACTAACTAACTAACTAACTAACTAACTAACTGACTAGCTAACTAACTAACTAACTAACTAACTAACTAACTAACTAACTAACTAACTAACTAACTAACTAACTATCTAACTAACTAACTATCTAACTAACTAACTAACTAACTAACTAACTAACTAACTAACTAACTAACTAACTAACTAACTATCTAACTAACTAACTATCTAACTAACTAACTAACTAACTAACTAACTAACTAACTATCTAACTAACTAACTAACTAACTTACTAACTAACTAACTAACTTACTAACTAACTAACTAACTAACTAACTAACTAACTAACTAACTAACTAACTAACTAACTAACTAACTAACTAACTAACTAACTATCTTTCTAACTAACTAACTAACTAACTAACTAACTAACTAACTAACTAACTAACTAACTAACTAACTAACTAACTAACTAACTAACTAACTAAATAACTAACTATCTAACTAACTAACTGACTAGCTAGCTAACTAACTAACTAACTAACTAACTAACTAACTAACTAACTAACTAACTAACTAACTAACTAACTAACTAACTAACTAACTAACTAACTAACTAACTAACTAACTAACTAACTAACTAACTAACTAACTAACTAACTAACTAACTAACTAACTAACTATCTAACTAACTAACTAACTTACTTACTAACTAACTAACTAACTTACTAACTAACTAACTAACTAACTAACTATCTAACTAACTAACTAACTAACTTACTAACTAACTAACTAACTTACTAACTAACTAACTAACTAACTAACTAACTAACTAACTAACTAACTAACTAACTAACTAACTAACTAACTATCTAACTAACTAACTAACTAACTAACTAACTAACTAACTATCTAACTAACTAACTATCTAACTAACTAACTAACTAACTAACTAACTAACTAACTAACTATCTAACTAACTAACTAACTAACTTACTAACTAACTAACTAACTTACTAACTAACTAACTAACTAACTAACTAACTAACTAACTAACTAACTAACTAACTAACTAACTAACTAACTAACTAACTAACTAACTAACTAACTAACTAACTAACTAACTAACTAACTAACTAACTAACTAACTAACTAACTAACTAACTAACTAACTAACTAACTAACTAACTAACTAACTAACTAACTAACTAACTAACTAACTAACTAACTAACTAACTAACTAACTAACTAACTAACTAACTAACTAACTAACTAACTAACTAACTAACTAACTAACTAACTAACTAACTAACTAACTAACTAACTAACTAACTAACTAACTATCTAACTAACTAACTAACTAACTTACTAACTAACTAACTAACTTACTAACTAACTAACTAACTAACTAACTATCTAACTAACTAACTAACTAACTTACTAACTAACTAACTAACTTACTAACTAACTAACTAACTAACTAACTAACTAACTAACTAACTAACTAACTAACTAACTAACTAACTAACTAACTAACTAACGAGCTAACTAACTAACTAACTAACTAACTATCTAACTAACTAACTATCTAACTAACTAACTAACTAACTAACTAACTAACTAACTATCTAACTAACTAACTAACTAACTTACTAACTAACTAACTAACTTACTAACTAACTAACTAACTAACTAACTAACTAACTAACTAACTAACTAACTAACTAACTAACTAACTAACTAACTAACTAACTAACTAACTAACTAACTAACTAACTAACTAACTAACTAACTAACTAACTAACTAACTAACTAACTAACTAACTATCTAACTAACTAACTAACTAACTTACTAACTAACTAACTAACTTACTAACTAACTAACTAACTAACTAACTAACTAACTAACTAACTAAATAACTAAATAACTAACTATCTAACTATCTAACTAACTAGCTAACTAACTATCTAACTAACTAACTAACTAACTAACCAACTAACTAACTAACAAACAAACAAACTAACTAAATGACTAACTAACTAACTAACTAACTAACTAACTAACTAACTAAGAGCAGAGAAACAAAGATAGCAGCAGCTGCTTTCTGCCTCCTTGTTTACGTCGCCTGTAGTCTAAATAAAGCAACCGAGTGAACCGCTCGCAGGGATAAACAGCAGCTGTTATCCCTCTATTTCTTGATGCCGATAGACAGTTTTTCAACTGTGAAATTAATATCCCCACTTAGTCTCGCAGAAGATATTCGACTTTCCATATTTGTCTTCAAACCAAGCCCGATTCAGTGATCTTTTCGGAGAATTATTAATAAAGAACGAGTTGAATTGCACCGGAGCAGCGCCTTATGTGACCTGGAGGAAATGCCCTTGATGCTCACTTCGAGTTTGGTGAGGCTGCAGGCTACATCATTCATATGCTGGCCGCTCTGTTTTAAGTGGATCGGACAGGTACGATGGGCAGATAGACAGGCAGTTAGATAGGCAGATAGACAGACACTAGATAGGCAGATAAACAGACACTAGATAGGCAGATAGACAGACACTATAGGCAGATAGACAGGCATTATAGGCAGATAGACAGACACCATATAGGGAGATAGACGGACACTAGATAGGCAGATAGACAGACACTAGATAGGCAGATAGACAGACACTATAGGCAGATAGACAGGCATTATAGGCAGATAGACAGACACCATATAGGGAGATAGACGGACACTAGATAGGCAGATAGACAAACACTAGATAGGCAGATAGACAGACACGATGGGCAGATAGACAGGCACTATAGGCAGAAAGACAGACACAATGGGCAGATAGACAGGCACTATAGGCAGATAGACAGACACGATGGGCAGATAGACAGGCACTATAGGCAGATAGACAGACACGATGGGCAGATAGACAGACACTATATAGGCAGATAGACAGGCACTATATAGGCAGATAGACAGGCACTATAGGAGACAGACACTATATAGGCAGATAGATAGGCACTATAGGCAGATAGACACTAGGCAGATAGACAGGCACTATAGGCAGGTAGACAGACACTATATAGGCAGACAGGCACTATATAGGCAGATAGACAGGCACTATAGGAGACAGACACTATATAGGCAGATAGACAGACAATATAGGCAGATAGACAGGCACTATATAGGCAGATAGACAGGCACTATAGGCAGGTAGACAGACACTATATAGGCAGATAGACAGGCACTATATAGGCAGATAGACAGGCACTATAGGAGACAGACACTATATAGGCAGATAGACAGACACTGTATAGGCAGATAGACAGGCATTATAGGCAGATAAACAGACACTATATAGGCAGATAGACAGATAACTATAGGCAGATAGACAGACACTATAGGCAGATGGACGGACGCTATAGGTAGATAGAGTCAGACTCCCTGAACCTGTCTTAGAGCATCAGAGCAGTTGGGACTTACCGATTGAGTTGCAGATGGCAAAATATATCTTGAATGCTTTCCGAGGGCGGGGGTCTGACGCAGTGCTGAACTGGGGCGCCCGTTTTCTCTGTTCAGGGCTTCTCAACGCGGGCTCTGATTGGACCAGCCGCTCAGCCAATTAGAATCGAGAGCAGCAGAGAAGTCTTTGGGAACTAAAAATTCTGTTTACTTGGAATCTGACTACCTAATGAATTAGTAGGGCGGGTGATGCTGGAAGGTTATTACTCGTACAGGATAGTGAGAAGACGGCAGGAGGGAAGTAGGGGGCTTTTATCGCTATTAATTACTTTAATAATTCAGTACAACATCCTTTGAGATTTTGTCAAAGGCACGCGATGAAGGAGTCAATAGGCCGAGAAACAATGAATGAGCTCCCGAACAGAAAACAGGAGTGAGCCTGGGTGGAAAAACCTGGGTGGCAAAGGGTGAAGCTGAGAGTGAACTGGGGGAGTGAGCTGAGAGTGAACTGGGGGGGGTGAGCTGAGAGTGAACTAAGTGGGGTGAGCTGAGAGTGAACTGGGGGGGGTGAGCTGAGAGTGAACTGGGGGTGAGCTGAGAGTGAACTAAGTGGGGTGAGCTGAGAGTGAACTGGGGGGTGAGCTGAGAGTGAACTGGGGGGGGTGAGCTGAGAGTGAACTAAGTGGGGTGAGCTGAGAGTGAACTAAGTGGGGTGAGCTGAGAGTGAACTGGGGTGTGAGCTGAGAGTGAACTGGGGGGGGTGAGCTGAGAGTGAACTAAGTGGGGTGAGCTGAGAGTGAACTAAGTGGGGTGAGCTGAGAGTGAACTAAGTGGGGTGAGCTGAGAGTGAACTGGGGGGGTGAGCTGAGAGTGAACTAAGTGGGGTGAGCTGAGAGTGAACTAAGTGGGGTGAGCTGAGAGTGAACTGGGGGGGTGAGCTGAGAGTGAACTAAGTGGGGTGAGCTGAGAGTGAGCTGAGAACAATGTAGGAAGAGTGAACTTACTACAGTGAGCTGAGAGTGAGCTGCGAATAATGTTGAAAGAGTGAATTTAGTTGAGTGAACTGAGAGTGAGCTGTGAATAATGTTGAAAGAGTGAACTTAGGAGAGTGAACTGAGAGTGAGCTGAAGCGGATTGAAGAATAATTGGACGGTTTGGTAGGTTTTGAAACAAAAAATATTAAAAGATGGAATTTGAAGCTTTTACTTTCGTCACAAATTTAATTATTAATGCATAATTAAAGTCACTAATTATCCATCGCAATTAAAGATAATCTGGCGTAGGCGGCCAGTATAGCTCTCGAGTCTCCATCCGACATTCTCGCTGTTTTCAGGAAGCCTTACGAACCGAGAGCTTTCTTCTTGTGCCAGCTCCTCGCGATTGAAGAGTGCATCGAGGGGTACTTTGCTGGGCGAATGACGTCACGCCCAGAATTTTCTCCGGGGAGAGGGGGGTTGGGGCGGCGCCGGTGCATCTGCCCGAGCTGTTTCGAGCCTGGAGAAGTGGACTGCCGGATGGAGTGTCCCACTGCTGAGAGTGTCTCAGGCTGGTTTGAAGAGGGCGGCCTGGGGGGTCCCGCTGCGGATGGCACGTTCCAATTTGTTTACTTTATTTCAAGGATGAAGCTGTCAGAATGAAGCTGAGATTTCGCTAGGTGGGGATCTTGCGATTAATTTCGGCTAACTGCACTTTACTATGCTCAACTCCTGTAAGTCTGCTGCACTGTTTGCATGGTTGGGCTGTAAGGTCACTGAAGATAGACTCGAGACACTTACTGGTCACTGAAGATTGGCCCTCTAGACACTTACTGGTCACTGAAAATTGGCCCTAGACACTTACTGGTCACTGAAAATTGGCCCTAGACACTTACTGGTCACTGAAAATTGGCCCTAGACACTTACTGGTCACTGAAGATTGGCCCTAGACACTTACTGGTCACTGAATATTGGCCTTAGACACTTACTAATCACTGATGATTGGCCCTAGACACTTACTGGTCACTGAAGATTTAACTACTGATCTTGCAGGTTAGAAGATCCTACTATAAGTAGACTAAAAACAAGCGCAAACTTGCGTCGTTTTAACAGCGGGTCACAAGCACCGATTTTTATGCCCGCACTAGCCGCTTATCTGTGGCGAGGCAAGAACAATCTGCACTCGAATATTCGCCTCCATCCCTTCACCCACCTGCGCGGAGCGAGTTTTTTACATCAAAATGACGAATTCGGGATAGAGATGATTTTGCGATTAGCTTAAAATCGCACGAGGTTGACCTTAGAATTTTTTTCCAGCCGGTTCAAGTTCACTTCCAATCGATGTAGATGTGGGGAATTATCGCCCGTCAGTCATATTTCATGCCTGCGTGTGCCTGGTTTACTCGATGTGTTGGCTAGCTTCTGACCAAATCACAGTTTCTGACCAACTGACACAGTTTCTGACCAACTGGCACAGTTTCTGACCAACTGGCACAGTTTCTGACCAACTAACACAGTTTCTGACCAACTGACACAGTTTCTGACCAACTAACACAGTTTCTGACCGACTGACACAGTTTCTGACCAACTGGCGCAGTTTCTGACCAACTGGCACAGTTTCTGACCAACTGGCACAGTTTCTGACCAACTAGCACAGTTTCTGACCAACTAGCACAGTTTCTGACCAACTAGCACAGTTTCTGACCAACTAACACAGTTTCTGACCGACTTACACAGTTTCTGACCAACTGACACAGTTTCTGACCAACTGACACAGTTTCTGACCAACTGACACAGTTTCTGACCAACTAGCACAGTTTCTGACCAACTAGCACAGTTTCTGACCAACTGGCGCAGTTTCTGACCAACTAGCACAGTTTCTGACCAACTGACACAGTTTCTGACCAACTGACACAGTTTCTGACCAACTGGCTCAGTTTCTGACCAACTGACACAGTTTTTGGCCAAATCACAGTTTCTGACTATAGTGTCACCTACTATTGCAATACTTTCATTAAGCAATATTGGATTATATCGAATTAAGCTTATCAACATAAATCCATTAGCAAGCACTTAGCAGCACCAACAGGTACCATTGTGAGATTCAAACTGAATTAATTATAGTAACTGGATTTCGAAAAGGGCAACACGGAGTGTAGATAGTCTTCCTGGATCGGTTTTGAGACTTGTTTTGATCCAGACAATATTTATCCTATTGCGCAAGGTTTAGAATAATTTTTTGTAAGAGTAAGGGTTGAGGTCATCTCTGAGTAGGGTTGAGGTCATCTCTGAGTAGGGTTGAGGTCATCTCTGAGTAGGGTTGAGGTCATCTCTGAGTAGGGTTGAGGTCATCTCTGAGTAGGGTTGAGGTCATCTCTGAGTAGGGTTGAGGTCATCTCTGAGTAGGGTTGAGGTCATCTCTGAGTAGGGTTGAGGTCATCTCTGAGTAGGGTTGAGGTCATCTCTGAGTAGGGTTGAGGTCATCTCTGAGTAGGGTTGAGGTCATCTTTGAGAAGGGTTGAGGTCATCTCTGAGTCGGGTTGAGGTCATCTCTGAGTAAGGTCGAGGTCATCTCTGAGTAGGGTTGAGGTCATCTCTGAGTAGGGTTGAGGTCATCTCTCTGAGTAAGGGTTGAGGTCATCTCTGAGTAGGGTTGAGGTCATCTCTGAGTAAGGTCGAGGTCATCTCTGAGTAGGGTTGAGGTCATCTCTGAGTAGGGTTGAGGTCATCTCTGAGTAGGGTTGAGGTCATCTCTGAGTAGGGTTGAGGTCATCTCTGAGTAGGGTTGAGGTCATCTCTGAGTAGGGTTGAGGTCATCTCTGTGTAGGGTTGAGGTCATCTTTGAGTAAGGGTTGAGGTCATCTCTGAGTAGGGTTGAGGTAATCTCTGAGTAAGGTCGAGGTCATCTCTGAGTAGGGTTGAGGTCATCTCTGAGTAAGGTCGAGGTCATCTCTGAGTAGGGTTGAGGTCATCTCTGAGTAGGGTTGAGGTCATCTCTGAGTAGGGTTGAGGTCATCTCTGAGTAGGGTTGAGGTCATCTCTGAGTAGGGTTGAGGTCATCTCTGAGTAGGGTTGAGGTCATCTCTGTGTAGGGTTGAGGTCATCTTTGAGTAAGGGTTGAGGTCATCTCTGAGTAGGGTTGAGGTCATCTCTGAGTAAGGTCGAGGTCATCTCTGAGTAGGGTTGAGGTCATCTCTGAGTAGGGTTGAGGTCATCTCTGAGTAGGGTTGAGGGCATCTCTGAGTAGGGTTGAGGTCATCTTTGAGTAAGGGTTGAGGTCATTTTTTCAGCAAGATTATCTCTTATAGTTGTTAGGATTCAATATTTAGGGTTCCAAAGAAGGGTTAACATGCGGCCTATGTTTTCCATCGCTATTGTACGAAGATCTTGTATTAACAATCCTCCCATCGATGAAAACCGATGAAAATAGGCCAAACTTCGAAGCAGAAACACGGATGCGTGGGAGTACACTATAATATATCAAGCAATCCGGCAAAGTCCAAGATCTGCAATCAGCTGTGCTAGAGAAATCTTTTTTACTCTATTCATATCCCATTTCTCCATCCACAACTTTCCCTAATTCCGCTACCCCCGATGCTTTTACAAGGGAAATTCTTGGCTAGCAACAACTTGAAGGAAAATTCCATTCACTAATGCGGCTGCCAGCTCCAGCTTCGTGAACTTTCATTCATGGCGAGCGCATTAAGGGCTTGAACGAAATTTGGACTTTTGTCAAGGACAAGCATTCCATGTGAATCGAGGTGCCGATCTGAAGGAGTGTACTCTTTGAGGATAAACTGTCTATGGCACAAACGCCCAACCCGAGAATTAAGGATAAACTGTCTATGGCACGCACAAACCCAAGCATAGAATTCATAATAAATTGTCTATGGCACAACCCCCGACCAAGGGATTTCAGGATAAACTGTCTATGACACAACCCCCGACCAAGTGATTCCAGGATAAACTGTCTATGACACAAACGCCCGAGCAGGGATTCAGAATGAGCTTCCTATAGCACAAAGGCCCGAGCAGGGAATTCAGGATAAATTGTCTATGGCACGAACCCTCGACCAGGGAATTTAGTATAAACTGTCTATGTCACAAACGCCAGAGAAGGGAATTCATGATGAACTGTCTCTAGTACAAACGCCCGACCAGGGATTTCAGGACAAACTGTCTATGGCACGAACCCTTGACCACGGAAATCAGGACAATTGTCTATGGCACAAACGTCAGAGCACAGGGAATTCAGGATAAACTGTCTATGGCACAAAGGCCCGAGCAGGGAATTCAGGATAAACTGTCTACGACATAACAGCCTACAAAGCAATTCGCATAGTCTATGGTACAAGCATAGCGGCGAACCTGTCAGAAGTTATCCTCAGATAAAAGCAAATAAAACCTTTTTGCTAAAAAGGTCACTCTGAACGTTTCGTTAAACTTAATATAGTTAAATTTATTATTGCATGGGCCAAACAACGCATACAACAAAAAATATTTATGCACTTTCCCTGTTTGAAAAACCATTTATTACAAAATTTTCATCTCGGCCGCAATGCAAAACAGGAAATTATTATTTAAGGGCGGGAGACAGGGTTGGACAAGATAAGAGCAAAATCTGGGGAGAAAAAAGCACCCGAGTTGATTGCATATCGATTTTGTCCCAGCTGAACGAAGCTCTTGGCAAATTCTTTAATCCCAGTTGGCTGGCGACTGTCTGTTGCTGGGTCCTGCTCGATTTGCTAGGAAATATTTTCTGTCAAAATTTATAGCTGAGTTCGGAGTAGAATAAAGGCTGCCCTGTGCACTCTTGCCTGTCTTTATCTGGATTGATTCTGTCATTCCAGATTGATTCTGTCACTCCAGATTGATTCTGTCACTCCAGATCTATTCTGTCACTCCAGATTGATTCTGTCACTCCAGATCTATTCTGTCACTCCAGATTGATTCTGTCACTCCAGATCTATTCTGTCACTCCAGATTGATTATGTCACTCCAGATCTATTCTGTCACTCCAGATTGATTCTGTCACTCCAGATCTATTCTGTCACTCCAGATTGATTCTGTCACTCCAGATCTATTCTGTCACTCCAGATTGATTCTGTCACTCCAGATCTATTCTGTCACTCCAGATTGATTGTCACTCCAGATCTATTCTGTCACTCCAGATCGATTCTGTCACTCCAGATCTTTCTCTTCTGTCAGATTTAGTCAAGTATTTTTTCGCTTTAATTCCCATGATTTCAAGTAAAACATTGAAGCGGTTTTGCTATTAAAATAGTTCTATTTTTGTTATTAAACTAGAATGCAACTAGTGAGCTACTAGACTACAACTAGTGTGCTACTAGACTGCTACTAGTGTGCTACTAGACTGCAACTAGTGTGCTACTAGACTGCAACTAGTGTGCTACTAGACTGCAACTAGTGTGCTACTAGACTACAACTAGTGTGCTACTAGACTGCTACTAGTGTGCTACTAGACTGCAACTAGTGTGCTACTAGACTGCAACTAGTGTGCTACTAGACTGCAACTAGTGTGCTACTAGACTGCAACTAGTGTGCTACTAGACTGCAACTAGTGTGCTACTAGACTGCAACTAGTGTGCTACTAGACTGCAACTAATGTGCTACTAGACTGCAACTAGTGTGCTACTAGACTGCAACTAGTGTGCTACTAGACTGCAACTAGTGTGCTACTAGACTGCAACTAGTGTGCTACTAGACTGCAACTAGTGTGCTACTAGACTGCAACTAGTGTGCTACTAGACTGCAACTAGTGTGCTACTA
This sequence comes from Macrostomum lignano, assembly GCA_002269645.1. Taxonomy (NCBI): domain Eukaryota; kingdom Metazoa; phylum Platyhelminthes; family Macrostomidae; genus Macrostomum; species Macrostomum lignano. The sequence goes on from NIVC01003502.1 coordinate 19,566, forward strand.
GACTGCAACTAATGTGCTACTAGACTGCAACTAGTGTGCTACTAGACTGCAACTAGTGTGCTACTAGACTGCAACTAGTGTGCTACTAGACTGCAACTAGTGTGCTACTAGACTGCAACTAGTGTGCTACTAGACTGCAACTAGTGTGCTACTAGACTGCAACTAGTGTGCTACTAGACTGCAACTAGTGTGCTACTAGACTGCAACTAGTGTGCTACTAGACTGCAACTAGTGTGCTACTAGACTGCAACTAGTGTGCTACTAGACTGCAACTAGTGTGCTACTAGACTGCAACTAGTGTGCTACTAGACTGCAACTAGTGTGCTACTAGACTGTCCTTGAAAATCGTGCAAGGCCAGATCGGGCTGGGCTTCTAAAAATACATCAGCAAGATTGAAATGCTTCAGTTTTGTTTTAAACACATTATAAAGATTGCTTCATATTTTGGAGTTTCATTCAAGGTGTCAATCAATAAAAACCGCATATTGTCATTTTAGTGCTAAAAAACGAAAACAGACGTCCAGCGATGACTAGGCGACGTTAATCCGACCTACGCGTATTTAACACCCATCTATCTTAGAGAACATCACGCGGGGCTTGCATGATTTTTTTAATTTTGTTTTCCATATAATACATTATTATGAGCTCAGCTCACAATTTTTTTTCAACGCGATATCAACTGCTGCAGCCTAATTAGAATGCAGGTGAGCCAGCCGAGTCACCTTTGCCAACCGCTCGGGAAGAAAGAAAGAGAAAGAAAGAATGCAGCATTATCACAAGGCGAGTGCGCGCTGCAGATTCAAGGCTGGACAATCGCTGCTTAAAAGATAGCTGGGCCCGTTCATGCGTGGCATTGTGCCAGCAGCCTCCCCCCCCCCACTGTGCTATGCTCTGCCTGCCAGACCCTCATGCTTCTCTCTGGCTGGGGATGGGGGTAAACAACAAGCAACTTTCCTGCACTTGTACTGCTTAAATAACCAAACGGCCAGGGCTTTTTCGAAAATGATAGAAGATTGAAGCCACCATCTATAGTTTTCAAGCCTTAGCGCCTCAAAACTGCTGAAACTCAGAGCCATGCAGGCAAGCAGCAAGCCGACAAACCTGGCCCAGACTTATAGGGCCACGCACCAGACAAGGGCACCGCCTGCCGAAGAGAAAAGCGACATCGCCGACAATCCGTTCCTGAACGCCTTCATTGCCATTGACGAGGACGGCAGCGAGACCATCACGGTTGATGAGCTGAGGGCCTACATGAAGAAGAACAACTTTCAGGAGTCCTTTGTCAAGGTTCGGTTGGCGACTAACCGGGCTGGGCTGCTCCAGATGGGAATTTAGAAACTAAGAAGGAGAGGCCAGAGCTCTAAGACAGACAGCCATTCCGTGCGCGGCCCCACATTCATTGGGGGGCTGGTGTGCACGTAAAATAAAATTGGCCCGAGGGGATTGTCATGCCATAAAGGGGGGGGGCGTAGCCCAGCGGTAGCACAGCTGCTCTGGTGTGCCAGCGGCCCAGGCTCGATTCCAAGTGCAGTCACATTAATTTGAGACTAAATTGGAATCTCGGCTTGGCTCTGCTCGTGCAATTAACGCCATTGAGAGCCAACCCCCCAAGGCACAGTGAAGTGTACATGCCTAACGATAAATAAAGCTAGGGCCGCTGTACACTCCTGTGTGAGTGTGCGCCTGTGCGTATGACTGCGTACGTATCGCGCGCTTGTGTGCCTGCTCAGGGGAGTCGGCGGAATGGGCAGCAATGCCTCTCGCCGGTTGTGCGACAATGTCGCTTGAAGTGCGCCAGAGTGCACACAGCCCCCGGCCTCTAATAAAAAAAATTGTCATGTCATTCACAGCCATGAGGGCCAACCCCCAAGGCACAGAGAGTGTACATGCCTGACGATTAGAAAGTCAGGGCCGCTGTACACCCTGGGTGAGCTGTGTATGAGTGCTTTGCCTGCGTGCAGTATTGGCGCGCTTCAGTCAGTGCTGATGGCGGGACGATGTCGCTGAGGGCATTGCGCCAGGGTGCCATATTACAGACGGACACTAAGATACCAAGCGATAAAAAGCTACAGACAGACGATTCACTGCAACAACTCAAATTTCCGCACAGAAATGGCTCACCATGTTCGACCTAGACGGAGACGGAGTCATCAGCTTTGACGAGTTCTGCGAAGTCCTCGGCCTGCAGACGAAAAGCGCGTAAGCTGAACTGTTTAATCCCGCTAGACCGTGGCATTCAAAAGTTAAAATAGATCAAATGCAAAATCGGGTTTTCAGACGCAACTACCGACGCCAGAGCCTCATCCGCTCCGGCCTGCCAAGCGACGTCCGAATCATCCTGGTCCACATGAGCGAGTGGACCCAGTACCAGGTCGTGCAAATCGTCCGCAACGCCTGCTCGAACTTCAACGACGAGCGCGACATCGCTTTGAACGTGAAGCAGCGTCTTGACCGCGAGTTCGGCCCGATGTGGCACATCATGATAGTGCAGGGCAAGTACTACGCCAGCTACAGTCACGAGCCGGAGATGTGCATCTTCTTCAAGTTCGACTCTCGGGTGTTCTTAATCTGGAAGACGCCGGAGGAAGGACCGCGAAAGCAATGAAAGTTATTTCCAACCTTCGAACAACATATCTATAAAAGCGCATTCTTATCGTTAGGAAGTTTACTACGTCCTGTCATGTTAAAATCATCCAAGTGTACCGCTGTATGAAAGATACTCGTAGCGATTTGTTTTTTTGTTAGTTAAAAACTAGACCGGGTTTACACTTTAGCCGTACAGTGTGAACCAAATAGAAATCCCATGGCAGAAATAGTTCTCACATTTCGGTAAAAACTTTAAATTAATCAAATTAAATTCGACTCTCGTGATTTGCAACACATCATTCTTACAGGCAGGGCTGTGTCCCTGGCGCACTTTAAGCGACATTATCGCACAACCGGCGAGGGGCATTGCTGCCCATTCCGCCGACTCCCCTGAGCAGGCACACAAGCGCGCGGATACGTACGCAGTCATACGCATTGGCACACACTCACACAGGAGTGTACAGCGGCCCTAACTTTATTTATCGTTAGGCATGTACACTTCACTGTGTCTTGAGGGTTGAGGGCCCTCAATGGCGTTAATTGCACGAGCAGAGCCAAGCCGAGATTCCAATTTAGTCTCAAACTAGCAATCTTCGCCCCCCGTTGGGGGACATCTGTATAGAATCTCTGTTCTCTACAAGTAACAGAAAGATAGCCAAATAAAGCCTTCACGAAGAAAACAGACAAAATACTCAAATGAAGTGCAATGCAAAAAGAAATCATCCCAAGACAGCAAGCATCCCCCAAATAGCAAGCATCCCCCAGATAGCAAGCATCCCCAAAATAGCAAGCATCCCCCAGATAGCAAGCATCCCCTAGATAGCAAGCATCCTCCAGATAGCAAGCATCCACCAGACAATAAGTAGCTAGTGCGACAATTTCCTTAGCATTATAGTGACTCCTTTAAAATTCGCTTACTTTTACGTTTGAAACTGTGTATCTTTTATGTTTGACATGGTGGCTCTTTTATGTTTGACATGGTGGCTCTTTTATGATGACATGGTGGCTTTTTTATGTTCTACATGGTAACTCTTTTATGTTTAATACGGTGGCTTTTCAATGTCTGACATGATGGCTCTTTTATGTTTGACATGGTGGCTCTTTAATGTTCGAAATGGTGGTTCTTTAATGTTCGAAATAGTGGCTCTTTAATGTTCGAAATGGTGGCTCTTTTATGTTTGACATGGTAGCTCTTTAATGTTTGACATGGTGGCTCTTGTATGTTCGACATGGTGGCTCTTTAATGTTCGAAATGGTGGCTCTTTAATGTTTGACATAAAGTCACATATATGTTTGACATGGTGGCTCTTGAATGTTCGACATGGTGGCGCTTCTATGTTTGACATGGTGGCTCTTTATTGTTTGACATGGTGGCTCTTTAATGTTCGAAATAGTGGCTCTTTTATGTTTGACATGGTGGCTCTTAAATATTTGACATGGTGGCTTTTTAATGTTTCACATGGTGGCTCTTTAATGTTAGACATGGTGGCTCTTTAATGTTTGACATAATGGCTCTTTAATGTTTGACAATGTGGCTCTTTAATGTTTTACATGGTGGCTCTTTTATGATCGACATGGTGGCTCTTTTATGTTCGACATAGTGGCTCTTAAATATTTGACATGGTGGCTTTTTAATGTTTCACATGGTGGCTCTTTAATGTTAGACATAATGGCTCTTTAATGTTTGACAATGTGGCTCTTTAATGTTTTACATGCTGGCTCTTTTATGATCGACATGGTGGCTCTTTTATGTTCGACATGGTGGCTCTTTAATGTTCGAAATGGTGGCTCTTTAATGTTTGACATAAAGTCACATATATGTTTGACATGGTGGCTCTTGAATGTTTGACATGGTGGCTCTTTATTGTTTGACATGGTGGCTCTTTAATGTTCGAAATAGTGGCTCTTTTATGTTTGACATGGTTGCTCTTTAATGTTCGACATGGTGGCTCTTTATTGTTTGACATAAAGTCACAAAAATGTTTTACATGGTGCTTCTTTTATGCTCTGCATGGTGCCTCTAAATGTTTGACATGGTGGATCTTTTATGTTTGACATGGTGGGTCTTTTATGTTCGACATGGTGGCTCTTAAATGTTTGACATGGTGTCTCTTTAATGTTCGAAATGGTGGCTCTTTAATGTTTGACATGGTGGCTCTTTATTATTCGACATGGTGGCTCTTTAATGTTCAAAATCGTGGCTCTTTATGTTTGACATGGTTGCTCTTTAATGTTCGACATGGTGGCTCTATAATGTTAGACATGGTGGCTTTTTAATGTTCGACATGGTGGTCCTTTTATGTTGGACATGGTGGCTCTTTAATGTTTGACATGGAATCACATATATGTTGGACATGGTGTTTCTTTAATGTTCGACATGGTGGCTCTTTAATGTTCGACATGGTGGCTCTTTAATGTTAGACATGGTGGTTCTTTAATGTTCGACATGGTGGCTCTTTAATGTTTGACATTGTGGCTCTTTTATGTTCGACATTGTGGTTCTTTTATGTTCGACATGGTGGCTCTTTTATGTTCGACATGGTGGCTCTTTTATGTTCGACATGGTGGCTCTTTTATGATGACATGGTGGCTCTTTAATGTTCGAAATGGTGGCTCTTTAATGTTTGACATGGTGGCTCTTTAATGTTCAAAATGGTGGCTCTTTTATGTTTGACATGGTTGCTCTTTAATGTTTGACATGGTGGCTCTATAATGTTAGACGTGGTGGCTTTTTAATGTTTGACATGGTGCCTCTTTAATGTTCGACATGGTAGTCCTTTTATGTTTGACATGGTGGCTCTTTAATGTTTGACATGGAATCACATATATGTTGGACATGGTGTTTCTTTAATGTTCGACATGGTGGCTCTTTAATGTTCGACATGGTGGCTCTTTACTGTTTGACATAGATTCACATATATGTTTGACATGGTGGCTCTTTTATGTGTGACATAGTGGCTCTTTTATGTTTGACATGGTGGCTCTTTAATGTTTGACATGGTGGCTCTATTATGTTCTTCATGGTGGCTCTTTTATGTTTGACATGGAGTCACGAATATACTTGACATGGTGACTCGTTAATGTTTGACCTGGTGGCAGCTTAACGTAATGATGGCTCTTTAATGTTTGACATGGTGGCTCTTTAATGTTAGACATGGTCGCTCTTTAATTTTTGACATGGTGGCTCTTTAATATTTGACATGGTGGCTCTTTTATGTTTGACATGATGGCTCTTTAATGTTCTACATGGTGGCTCTTTAATGTTTGACATGGTGGCTCTTTAATGTTTGACATGGTGGCTCTTTAATGTTTGACATGGTGGCTCTTTAATATTTGACATGGTGGCTCTTAAATGTTAGACATGGTGGCTCTTAAATGTTAGACATGGTGGCTCTTTAATGTTTGACATGGTGGCTCTTTAATGTTTGACATGATGGCTCTTTTATGTTTGACATGGTGGCTCTTTTATGTTTGACATGGTGGCTCTTTTATGTTTGACATGGTGGCTCTTTTATGTTTGACATGGTGGCTCTTTTATGTTTGACATGATGGCTCTTTAATGTTTGACATGAAGTCACATATATGTTGGACATGGTGGCTCTTTAATGTTTGACATTGTGCTTTTTTGTGTTTAGCATTTTGTGTTTTTAAGGTTTTTGAATAAAAAAATCTTTTTGCACTACTAAGATTCGAACCCAGGTCGCTGCATTAGCAGTCCAGTCTTTTCGCATCTATGCTATCTCTTTTCAATTGGAGATCATGAATTGTGGCCCTTATAATTAAATTCTTATTGCAAATCGGTTAGAGTTAAAAGTTATGACATAATCAATTTCCCAGTCAGCTATTATCAGTGTCAATTTAAGTTAGCAATATGGTTACGCAATTTAAATCAAGTTTTGTGTGCATTTCTTCGGCACTGTTTTCAACTGGTTGTGATGCAATCCTTATCACAATTGGAATTCAGTCAGTCAGTTTTTTCTCTAGCATTCTTACAACGCATTTCAGGTCGAAAGAGCTGCTTGACCTTTGCAAAAAAGCATGTTTTTCGAATATTTAATCCCTTTAACATTGAGCAATTTCTTAGCCAAGATGCATGTACCGTCCCAGGAAAATTTCTGATCGAATGGTGCAAGTTTGAAGAAAATCGGTTGAGCCATTTTTTCTGAAATCTATCGCATACCCACAGACAACTCATTTTTAGTATATAGGACTAGCAATCTTCGCCCCCCGTTGGGGGACATCTGTATAGAATCTCTGTTCTCTACAAGTAACAAAAAGACAGCCAAATAAAGCCTTCACAAAGACAACAGACAAACTGCTCAAATAAAGTGTAATGCAAAAAGAAATCATCCCAAGACAGCAAGCATCCCCCAGATAGCAAGCATCCCCCAAATAGCAAGCATCCCCCAGATAGCAAGCATCCCCCAGATAGCAAGCATCCCCAAATAGTAAGCATCCACCAGACAATAAGTAGCTAGTGCCACAATTTCCATAGCTCTATAGTGGCTCCTTTAAAATTGGCATGACGCTTACTTTTACGTTTGAAATTGTGTATCTTTTATGTTTGACATGGTGGCTCTTTTATGTTTGACATGGTGGCTCTTTTATGTTTGACATAGTGGCTCTTTAGTGTTTGACATGATGGCTCTTTAATGTTCGACATGGTGGCTCTTTAATGTTTGACATGGTGGCTCTTTAATGTTCGACATGGTGGCTCTTTAATGTTAGACATGGTGGCTCTTTAATTTTTGACATGGTGGCTATTTAATGTTTGACATGGAGTCACATATATGTTGGACATGGTGGCTCTTTTATGATTGACATGGTGGCTCTTTAATGTTTGACCTGGTGGCACCTCAATGTAATGATGGCTCTTTAATGTTTGAAATGGTGGCTCTTTAATGTTCGACATGGTGGCTCTATAATCTTCGACATGGTGGCTCTTTAATGCTCGACATGGTGGTCCTTTTATGCTTCACATGGTGGCTCTTAAATGTTTGACATGTTGGTCCTTTTATGTTTGACATGGTGGCTCTTTAATGTTTGACATGGTGGCTCTTTTATGTTTGACATAATGGCTCTTTAATGTTCTACATGGTGGCTTTTTTATTTTTGACATGGTGGCTCTTTTTTAATGTTTGGCATGGTGGCTCTTTAATGTTCGACATGGTGGCTCTTTAATGTTAGACATGGTGGCTCTTTAATTTTTGACATGGTGGCTATTTAATGTTTGACATGGAGTCACATATATGTTGGACATGGTGGCTCTTTTATGATTGACATGGTGGCTCTTTAATGTTTGACCTGGTGGCACCTCAATGTAATGATGGCTCTTTAATGTTTGAAATGGTGGCTCTTTAATGTTCGACATGGTGGCTCTATAATCTTCGACATGGTGGCTCTTTAATGTTCGATATGGTGGTCCTTTTATGCTTGACATTGTGGCTCTTTAATGTTTGACATGTTGGTCCTATTATGTTTGACATGGTGGCTCTTTAATGTTTGGCATGGTGGCTCTTTAATGTTTGACATGGTGGCTCTTTAATGTTAGACATGGTGGCTCTTTAATTTTTAACGTTTGTTAAACGTTTTGTTAAACGTTTTTGACGTTTGTAACGCAAGAATTTTTTGTATTTTTTCGCGAATAAACTTGAAAAGTACAAAGTTAAAACTTATGAACATGGCATTAAAAGTACAACCGATATGTCACGTATACATAGCGTGTGCAATGGCTGCATGTGACCAGATGAGTTCCTTTAATACTCTACGTTAGTCTATAGTCGCAGCCCTCGGATTCGCTCATTCCTGCCCTCAAATCCATAGTCAGAACAATCAGTTCGGCTCTATTTCCTTAGCCTTTGCGCTTTGCCACAGACTATTCATATTTGTTTCGCCAAAGATTAAGAAATGAAGTAAGACAAAAGCTTCATTCAGGGCCTTCGCCTTAGTTAAAATTGACATCTTGCGAGTTTCGTATATTATTCAACTTTCAATATATGGAAGACGAAGGCCCCGTCGCAAGTTGATGCAAATCGTTTTTTATGAGCTTACAGTCCACAGTTGTCACAGGTGACTTGATCGAGATATTTTTGATTTTTGAAAAAAGGACTGTCACTCGTAGTTTGCGTAAAAATCCATATACTAAAATTCACTCTAATGTTAAGTTTTGCGAACCTTGGAAAACTAAAAACAAAATTGTTTCGTCTTTTGCATAAATTTGCGATATAAAATAAGTAAAGTTTTTACACGAATTATAATGAAATTTCAGGTGAAAAATAAAAGACAAAATTAACTGCTCATCAAAGATTGAATTCATTAAAAGCAGTGCAAAAGAAGGTTTGTTTCAAAAGTTACTTTCGGCTAATATGAAATTGCCTTAAAATACAAATTAACTGTAAAGTGCAAATTGACTGTAAAAATTAATACAATGAATAAAATAAGCCTAATTGAGCTTCAACATAAAGTTCATCAGCTATTAGCTCGTACTCACTGCATGCAATATCTACGCTTCGTTAGAAATGAGGTTGGGGCAATAAGTTTCCTGCGATTTTTTAGGAATGAGAGCTATTGACAGCTATTGCTTTAGAGAATGAGAGCTATTACTTAAGAGATATGGGGAAATTATTATTCTATTTTCCTTAAAAAAAAATGAATATACTTTCTAGCCTTTTGCATAAGGAAAATTATTGCTCACCCCTCATTTTTTACGATAAATAAATTAGTCTTCATGAGAACTTCTGGAAACACAACGTTTCTGGTCCTTGTTCCCGGAATCCGGACGCGAACATTTGCCGCGTTCTTTGCTCGTGACAGCGCCGTGTACAGCTGGCCATGCGTGAAGCAACCGACTGACAGGT